>WNWK01004184.1:0-80000 GCA_009830355.1 Cherax destructor | reverse complement strand
CGACAGGGAATAGGTTTATACACTCTTTTATGAGTTGATCCAGGCTCTCAGCCTTAATACAAATTACCTACTCATGGAATATTACTTAGTTTCGACTGATATCTAATATACATCTGTCTCTATTGAGACTATATCAGTTACTACATTTGTATAGTGTATCTTTATGTTTTGCACTGCAAGAGAACTTTGTAACATACTCTAAGTATTTATGTTTGTATTAAAGAGCAGGAATTTTACTAAGTTGGATCAGTCTAATAATCCCCATTATAAATAAAAGGTGACATTTTTCTAAAGAACAATTAGAATCGAGCCTGAATCAACGTGTTGTTACGAGGGGGCCAAAACAGGCCTATAGATAAGGCGTTTATTGTAACACACACACACACTAACACGTTGTTTTTAACATCACACATTACCAAGAAACAAACTCTTCAAAATTCAATACCTCTCTATAATTAAATATCTTACATACTCAAATCACCTTCCAGCAGAGACCAGAGGCCAATGAAGCGTTAATTGCAAGATAAAAGCTGAAATATATTTACAGTACCAAAGGAGTTCTGGACTCTTAGAACATGTGAACTTGAGTGATCTTCACAGAGAGAGAGAGAGAATTACTGTAGTTCGTATTTTCAAATAATTACATTTTATACTAACTAGCAGACAAAATAGCTTTAGCAACTCTGCAAACAATTAAACATATTTTTGCCTTTTTATGAGTCTGGCCACAGACTGAGACATGTTGGTCTAACACTATGTACGTGTGTGTATCTCTGAGTGTGTATACAACAAGAGGTCTTTATCTCACCTTATATGCACCGAGGTATTTGTATCTCTGACTGTAGTGCCACCTAGAGGTCAGGTTAGGTAAGGTTCGTCAGGAAATAGGACAAGTGTTTCCTGTTGCAGGTCTTAGTTGTATGATGACCCGCAGATGGTCATCGGAAAGCCTCGGTCGTCTGGCCGAGGCTTTCCGATGACCTATCGGTCCACTTATTTAAAAATTAAGGTAACGTTAGTTACTTAGACTTTAATTTAGTAGGTAAGTACAGCTAGGTAGGATGACTTTCTCGCTATTACCTGACGGAGGATCGAGCCTCCAGAAACAGTGCTGAATAAAAACAATATTTTAATCACTATTTCAGGGATTAAAATGTTCTAGTTAGTATTTAAACAATCTGCAACTTAATGGATCAGTCGATAGACTTTAAACCTAGCAAAATACTCAGGCATATTGGTAAGGAAATTAAACTAAGAGACGAATTGGAAGAAAAACTAGAAAATAAAATAAAATTGGCGAAGAAGCCTTAATTACTTTTTGAAGAAAAGTCGAATATTTAATCATAATTAATGAATGATTAATTAGTCTGCCAAAAAATGATTTGAATGCTTTCCTAATATAGCAGTTTCAGGTGTAGAGTTGTGTTACGACTATATGTGACCTGGCTCCTACAGGGTAAATGGCCTGACATGTCTAGGGGTATTTAAATTATAAAAGAAACAACCACTCTAGGTCCAGCTTGTACCAACATTTTACATGTGGAATAATAATTATTATAAGGAAGGACACAAAAACTCACCTATACAAAAATATATATAATATTAAAAGTAACTTATATACAACTTATAATCTACTCCACTACAACATCACCTTAACACCAGTTCACATTAGCACACTGCTACTAGTGAGTGAACTAAAATATATAAAAATATATAAAGAGGGAGGCTCCATGATACACCCCTCCGGTATCTATAAAGAGGGAGGCTCCATGATACACCCCATCCGGATCTATAAAGGGAGGCTCCATGATACACCCCCTCCGGAATCTATAAAGAGGGAGGCTCCATGATACACCCCCTCCGGTATCTATAAAGAGGGAGGCTCCATGATACACCCCCTCCGGTATCTATAAAGAGGGAGGCTCCATGATACACCCCCTCCGGTATCTATAAAGAGGGAGGCTCCATGATACACCCCCTCCGGTATCTATAAAGAGGGAGGCTCCATGATACACCCCCTCCGGTATCTATAAAGAGGGAGGCTCCATGATACACCCTCCGGTATCTATAAACAGGGAGGCTCCATGATACACCCCTCCGGTATCTATAAAGAGGAGGCTCCATGATACACCCCTCCGGTATCTATAAAGAGGAGGCTCCATGATACACCCTCCGGTATCTATAAAGAGGGAGGCTCCATGATACACTCCCTCCGGTATCTATAAAGAGGGAGGCTCCATGATACACCCCCTCCGGTATCTATAAAGAGGGAGGCTCCATGATACACCCCCTCCGGTATCTATAAAGAGGGAGGCTCCATGATACACCCCCTCCGGTATCTATAAAGAAAGAGGCTCCATGATACACCCCCTCCGGTATTTATAAAGAGGGAGGCTCCATGATACACCCCCTCCGGTATTTATAAAGAGGGAGGCTCCATGATACACCCCCTCCGGTATCTATAAAGAGGGAGGCTCATGATACACTCCCTCCGGTATCTATAAACAGGAATCTCCATGATACACCCCCTCCGGTCTCGTACTTGCAGTCAAAAAACACCACACAGTTCTCTTCTAAAACTTAACAGGCTTCTGCATTAGGTAAACATGAGAGCACTTCAACACAACAAAATTACCTCACCACAACACATACACCAACGCCCAAAAGGATGACTTCCCTCCCCGTCACCGCCCGTCTCGTACTAACTTATCTGCTCCTGTTCCCTGGCCACTGCCGGACTGACCAGGAATAATACGCGTCCGGTTTCAGTACACTCCTGGAATTTTGCAGCATTATTTTTTATACAATATATAATGTTTAATAAACTACACCGTAATAAGTTACAATTAATTCTCAATAGTAAGTTTGCACAACACATTATTCTAACCTAACTTTTAAATTTGCTGAGACTATCCTCTCACGATATATATATATATATATATATATATATATATATATATATATATATATATATATATATATATATATATATATATATATATATATATATATATAATATATGCAAAAAGATCACAGTAAACAGGTCATATCAAAATATGCAAGATAACCACTATGAAAAATTAACGAATGCCAAACGCTTTCTTGACTACTCACATTATCAAGGAACTATGATAATGTGAGTAGTCACGAAAACGCTTGGAATTCCTCCAGTTTTTCATAGTGGTTGTCTTCATATATATATATATATATATATATATATATATATATATATATATATATATATATATATATATATATATATATATATATATATATATATATATAAACACTGATCTCTGGCCGACGGAGACTCATCAGGGGATGAGATGAAAAGCTGTAAGCCACCTGCTTGAAAGCTGGCTGCCTTGGAATAACGTCTAGCGAAAGCTGGATGCCAAGGTATTGGACCAGTGTGGTACGGTTGGCAAAGCACTGCGTACCTTGTCATGAGGTTCGTAGGTTCGAGTCTCCGTCGGCCAGAGATCAGTGTTTGTGAATATTTCGCCTGCTCTTGCGAATTCCTAGCATATATATATATATATATATATATATATATATATATATATATATATATATATATATATATATATATATATATATATATATATATATATATATATTAATAAATATAGCACTCATTCAATATATATAGTATATATAGGGAGTGGTAGGAGAAGAAAATATTCTAACAGCTCCGGGAGAACCTCGAGTTTTCCCTGAGGTACGTTTATTGTCTTCTCTGAGGATGAGGGTCCCCAGCAAGTTCTAAAGGTAATACCTCCTAGATATATATATATATATATATATATATATATATATATATATATATATATATATATATATATATATATATATATATATACACACACACACACACACACACAGACGGTAGTCTCAGCAAATTTAAAAAAATACCAATAAAATTAAAATATTTTGCTAAAAATCAATTAAATATAAAATAAAGTGGCATCTTTTAGATCTTAATGTAATTTTCTTATGAATGGGCAGAAATTTAAAAAAATATAATATATAGAAGAACTAGCTAAAACATGTCTCTTTTTTGCATCTCTCATTGTACATACATTGTTACATATTTAAATCCCTATTTTCGGGATAAAACTATTCTTGATAATAGTGTATGATGATATGACCTTAATTACCCTCATACATTTGATAGAAGTTATGTACACTGACTAGACTATTGCATTAATTTGCATTCATTTACATATAGTCAGAGAATTTGCCTCATTTCCAAAAATAATAACAACTCAAATTGAAACGATGGAACGTGACTGAGTATTGGCAGTATCAGATAGTTGTTGAAGCGTAGCAAATAACTCCTGAAGCATTAAATTTGAAATATATTTTTATTCTTCAGGCAACAATGAGAAGCAGCGACCATGAAACGTTTGTGTTTGACCTGGAGGAAAATTATAATTTTATGAACTGGTCAACGGGTTTCATACTTAAGTGACGTTGATGCTTCTGCAGTAGAGAAAGAGGAGGGGGTGGATGTACTCAGAAGATGTACTATACTCAGAGTTATAAGGATGTACTGGTCAACGAGGTTTCATGTACTTAGAGATGTACTCAGAGGATGTACTCAGAGGATGTACTCAGAGGATGTACTCAGAGGATGTACTCAGAGGATGTACTCAGAGGATGTACTCAGAGGATGTACTCAGAGGATGTACTCAGAGGATGTACTCAGAGGATGTACTCAGAGGATGTACATCAGAGGATGCTCGGAGGATGTACTCAGAGGATGTACTCAGAGTGTATCTTAAAAACCTCAGTCCCAGAGAATGATGTACTGGGTGTTAGTACTCTTGTCGGAGGAAGTCTCAGTTGATGCACTCGTAGCACAGTTGAGTGCGCACTCAGCTCACACACTGAGGTCCGTGGGTCGATCCCCGGTACAGATGGAAACATAAGGACGTGTTTCTTTAAAACACCTGCTGTCCCAGTAAAATAGACCTGGGTATGACTGGTGGGTGATCTGGGACAATCACAATTGCCAAATTGTCTGCATAACAAGGGGCTTTCTATAAAGTAGGTCACTGATATCAGCTAGGTCTGTATACCTTGAATATGTACTTGTAGAAACGATTATTATTAGTATTATTAGATAGGCTTGTCACTCTCAAGTGAGGTACTCCCGCCAGTCTCTAATAAGGTAATTTGTCAGTGCTTACTAGTATTGACCGATTAAAAACACAGGAAGTAAGACTCTCAATTCTCAATAACAGAATAAACAAATTTAATAAGTAATAATCAGAATTATAATAGAGATGATAATTTTCGTAAATAAGCTGTGTTTTGTTTGAATTATTCTCTTGTTATGGGATGCATTAAACAAAAGCACAAATAGAACTGAAAATCAAGCATTTCTAACATTATTATTATTGCTATTATTCTTATTATTCTTCTTATTCTTCTTCTTCTTATTATTATTATTATTATTAGTTTTAATGATATTATTAATAATAATAATCATAATCATAATCATAATAATAATAATAATAATAATAATAATAATAATAATAATTATTATTATTATTATTATTATTATTATTATTATTATTATTATTATTATTATTATTATTATTATTGCTATTATTATTAATAATAATAATAAACGGTAAACCCGTGGAGGCCGTGCAGCGCTTGGAAAATAGCAGGAATCCTGGTTTAGTGAAAGCAAGACAAAAACAGTTGGAACTTCCTTGGATTAAGATCCACAAAGGGTTAACAATATTAACCAATACTGGTCATTACTGTTCCTTAAAGTGCAACTTAAGAAGTGTTCCATGAAGCTACTCGCTAACCTAGGCGTCTCGTCTGGACCTTCCCATCAACATAAACAAAAGGAAAATAATGTTATTTATGTCAAACTTTTGTACATCTTCCTGTTAACACTGTTTCTATACATCCTCCTGTTAACACTGTTTCTATACATCCTCCTGTTAACACTGTTTCTATACATCCTCCTGTTAACACTGTTTCTATACATCCTCCTGTTTGTTCTGTTGTCCCTGTCGACTCCTGAGAACTCTGTTTTCATGTAAATTTTAAACAAACGCTTGTGAATGTATGTCTGAAGTTGGAAAAACATTAACTTCCCTGGGCAGTGTTCCTGAGGGCAGTGTTCCTGAGGGCAGTGTTCCTGAGCTCAATGTTCCTGACTTTAGTGTTCCTGAGCTCAGTGTTCCTGAGGGCAGTGTTCCTGAGCTCAATGTTCCTGAGGGCAGTGTTCCTGAGCGCATTGTTCCTGAGGGCAGTGTTCCTGAGCGCAGTGTTCCTGAGGGCAGTGTTCCTGAGCGCAGTGTTCCTGAGGGCAGTGTTCCTGAGGCAGTGTTCCTGAGCGCAGTGTTCCTGAGCTCAGTGTTCCTGAGGGCAGTGTTCCTGAGGGCAGTGTTCCTGAGGGCAGTGTTCCTGGGGCTGTGTCCTGAGCTCTGTTTTTCATGAGGGCAGTGTTGTCTGAGTTGGCAGTGTTCCTAGGGCAGTGTTCCTGAGGGCAGTGTTCCTGAGGGCAGTGTTCCTGAGGGCAGTGTTCCTGAGGACAGTGTTCCTGAGGGCAGTGTTCCTGAGGGCAGTGTTCCTGAGCGCAGTGTTCTTGAGGGCAGTGTTCTTGAGCGCAGTGTTCCTGGGGGCAGTGTTCCTGAGCGCAGTGTTCCTTTGGGCAGTGTTCCTGTGGGCAGTGTTCCTGAGCGCAGTGTTCCTGAGCTCAGTGTTCCTCTGCAGAGGGGACGTCAAGTCGGCTCATTCAGCATGAAATAAAATAATATGACCTTTGTGAGAGATATAATAAAGGAAGATTATTTGTTGATGGAGGAAGAAATGAGAAGGTGGAAGCAGCATATTCAGGGGTAATACCTACAGAAGTGAGTAGGAAGATCAAATATGCTGAGTAAGCTTTTTTTTTCTGTTAAATGGATCAGTTTTACCGTCTAAGAGAGTTGCTATCCTACCTCAGCCTTTTTCAAAGCCCAGGGATATCCAAGGTACACCACCACTCCCTGGGATGCCACACCCCACAACAGTCGACTAACACCCAGGTTCCTACTTACTAACCATACCACAGGTAGGGTTCGACCCCGCGATCAGAGAGTCTCAAAACTCCAGACCATCGCGTAAGCCACTGGGCCAGCTAGCTTCAATAAGATTCATCCAACTAGGTATATTTCTACACCATAGGAAGGTTAGCATAGGCACCACTGTGTCCACATATGCAAGTTTTACAGACGAATCTCCCGCTAGCATGGCCGTGACGAACTCTAGCTCAAGCCCCCTCAAAACCGTCAAATAGACGGTCTTCAGTTTTGAGACTTTCTGATCGAGGGTTCGAACCTCACCCGTGGTATGGTTTGTTTGCAATCGTGTCATTACGATTTCGTGAGTCACCTACTTACTACTGGGTGAATAGCGGCAGCAGGGGTAAGGAAACGTGTTTTTTTTTCAATTCTTTATCAAGTCTTGATAAAGCTATACTGAATGCTTAATCTACATACTGTGTTCATACCCTGTGAGGGATGAACGCTGAACATGGTGGTAGTTCTCTGAAGATAGTGCAAGGGATTACTGAACAAATTGTCACCAGTCTTTCATCTCCAAGTTGAGAAGATGTGAAAAATGGAGGACACAAGCTCTATACACTGGATCAGACACATGACCTATGAAATGGACCTGGCACAAGATAAGATTTCGTTCGGATTTTTAACCCAGGAGGGTTAGCCACCCAGATAACCCAAGAAAGGAAGTGCGTCATCGAGGACTGTCTGTCTTTTTCCTCTGGGGTCCTCAATCTTGTCCCCCAGGATGCGACCCACACCAGTCGACTAACACCCAGGTACCTATTTGCTGCTAGGTGAACAGGACAACAGGTGTAAGGAAACGCGACGAAATGTTTCCACCCCGCCGGGAATCGAACCCGGGCCCTCTGCATGTGAAGCGAGAACTTTGCTAGCCAGACCACGGGGCCAAATGAACCATACACAAGTTCCATACTATGAACCAAACACAAGCTCCATACAATGAACCAGATACAAGTTCTGTACACTGGATCAGACACCAAGCCCTGGACCAAGACACAAGCTCTTTAAGCGGTCACACTCACAAATTCTTTACAAACACAGGGCACCACCAGGTGATTATACAACCTCCTTCGTCTCCTCAAACGACGGGATCAAAGGACAACAATAAGTGGAAATAAGTGGAAAAGAAATTCAGTTATGGATCTCTGGTCAGTCTTTGATCTTCACGTCCAAAGTGATTGATTGGATGAGTGGATGAGTGTCAGTACATTTTCTTCTTAAGTTTGAACGGTGTTGGTAGTGGCACCCACCACAGTGTCAGAGGGACGAGTTATGTTGGTAGTGCCAACCATTACCACCACCAAGAGTGTTGAAAGTCTTTACGCCATATCCAACTTTGCAACACTATGTTATTAAGGGGAGAAGGGATATATAAAGAAATGTGTCCAGGTTATTTGCGGTTCCTTGCAACTTGCAACAGTATCTTGATTAATCTAAAGCAGCAACAAAGATTAAAGTTTCGTGAATACTAGTGTATGAGGTGGTGGAAATCATGCGGACTCGAAACTCCGAAACGCTGATGAATATAGCATTTGTTTAAATTATGTGTATGTGTGTGTGTGTGTGAACAATTCGGAAAGTCTACAAAGGCAACAAAGTCAACAACAGTCGAGGTCCAACTTGACAAAGATCCTTCAACGTCATAGATCTTAACTCATCAAGGCCTTCAATATCCTGTGAAAGTTTGAGCTATTTTTGTGTGCCTGACGTAGTTTCGATCGCGCAATTAAGTGAGAGTTTCGCGTCAAAGGAGTTGCTGAAGCTGAAATTTACATCATAAGATCAAAAGTCTTTGGGGCTCTGAGGAAGCCAGGAGTACGCACCCACCTGGAAAGTATTTCAGAAATCAAAAGTAAGTCTTGAGAAGGAACGTTGACTGAACTCTTGAGATATATGATGGCCCTGCGCGCGCAGGGCCATTATATATATATATATATTTTAATATATATATATATATATATATATATATATATATATATATATATATATATATATAGTATGTGTGTGTGTGTGTGTGTGTGTGAAGCAGACCCCACCACCACTACAGGGAACAGTCTTCAAGTTTTCTCACTGTCCTCTTTATCATTCGTTGTTCCTCTCGCATTTCTTTTCTCAGAAACGAAATGGAAAATCATTCTCAATCTTCACCAGCAAAACTCACCTGTGTCGCAGGAATTAGCTCTCCCAATTCATTACGAATTAAATTGCTGCCTGTTACCCTAATTGCTGGTTCAGGTGTGCAAACCAGAAGTGGTTTTTCCAATGTGGCCACCAGGAGGGCCACATATCACTATGTGGCCATTATTGCTCCTACCTGATGTGGCCATTTAAATATATTAACCAATGAAATCTCTGATGTGGTCATCATTATGAGTTAATTCAGAAATCCCCTGACATAGGTAAAACTCTTGAATAAGTAGATGGATTTCCACTGATGGAGCCAGCTGGATGGATAGGCCATAGGTTACGCCGATGAAACAATTTAGCTGAATAAGCTTACAGATCCTCATGAATGTAGCTGCTGGGCTTTTAAAGATAAGTCTGCGATCTTTGTTTATTAATTAAGCAGCGATTTATTTACCTTCACCCCCGTTTCTGTCTCATGTGCCACTAAAACTATTCTTCCTGTTTTCTGCTTCCAGTATCATAAACTACCATACCAATATTTTTTTTCCTATCTTTGTCCCGTCCCTGCCTCTGTTATATAATATATATATATATATATATATATATATATATATATATATATATATATATATATATATATATATATATATATATATATACTGGCTCCCTCACTCTTTTGCGTTAGTGTGACTTTGTAAATGGACCAAGTCGGACCGAAACGTCGTCGTAAGTTCCTCTCTCCTATGTGTTGGTTATTTGTGTATTGTTTCAGTCACGGTATTGTGTCTTTTTTGTTCTCTTTGTTAAATAATCCTAGATATATTTAGGCTGACCTAAGATTAGCTGAATAAGATTAAGATCAAATATATTATGTTAATCTTATCAAGGTTAAATGAGTTTGTTAAATTAGTTTTGGATCAAAATTATGTAATTATTCTCCATCTTAATTCCCAAAAATATAAATATATTTATAAAGGTACTCAATAAAATTTTTAGTATATATATAATTTTAGAGTAGCTCAGCTTGTTTGGCCCTTCAGGGGAAGGGGGAAAGAGCGTGTGAATTAATATGGATGAAGGACTCACGATCAAAACACCTGGAGGTTCCTGCCCTTCCTTGGTTCCATTTCCCAGACGCCTAAATGCTCTGCATAACCATGACTTTCTGTATGAACAACCAAATGTCACCCATTGTATCATGTGAATATAAATCTTTGACTCTGACCAAGAACCCCGTGGGCTTAAAACTCCCATATGAATATAATATTAATCATATTGTTTGACTGTGCCCAAGGTGGCCACATAGCCATGGAGTCTGAGTCTGCTCCACCTGTGCTACCAATTTATATATGGAGCTTGGTCCACTCACCACATGCTACTCCAATATCTCATAAAACTTACTAATCCTGCCAAAGTCCCTGATATTGCTTCTCCCCGGCTCGCATTTTTTTCCGGTTTCCATTTCTATATGCAAATTCAGATATTCTGTATTTGTCTTTTAGCTCTGGTGTGTTTTAATGTAAAGGTATGAAGTGTATTTGTTTTATTTTGCAAGGAAGTTAATATATATCATATTTAAACTCTGATCTGGGACCCCTACTGACCCCACGCAAGGAACAAAATACTATTTGACGCTAGAGTTGAATGATCAATTATTCTTAGCGAATATACCAGCGTATATATTTCCGAGGGTGACACCAGTGTGCTGAATACTATTTTTGGGGGCAGGAATTCCTTTCAGGTTATTTAGTTTTATTTGCAACAAGCTTGGGACATAATTTTCCACGGAATGGTCACGCATTCACATCATCCACACCTGCCCAGTTCCCTCTTTTCTACGATAACATTACATAACGTCATTACAGGACAACATACATATAATTTTCCACAATCCCCCTCAACCGACTACTGCTAATGGACCGGCCAGATAGCGCACACTTCCGGAAGTTATTTAGCATATGCCTAATTACTGTGAATTTGCGAGTTATTATTTTGCAGAATTTAGCAAACCCGCTGAAAATAGCGCACGGGGACCCAGCGTGAAATATAATTCATGAGAATAACCTTGGAAATGTTTCAGGAATTCTAGGAAACGAGGTCATATTTGGCCTGGCTATGACAATCATTGTATATAACACACTGTATTCACTCGTAACTCAACTTTGAATTAAGAAGAATAAAAGTCACAATACTTTGGCTGGAAGAATTGCTCAACTAACCCACACACGGGAATTAGGAACTAACCCACACACGGGAATTAGGAACTAACCCACACACGGGAATTAGGAACTAACCCACACACGGGAATTAGGAACTAACCACACACGGGAATTAGGAACTAACTCACACACGGGAATTAGGAACTAACCCACACAAGGGAATTAGGAACTAACCCACACACGGAATTAGGAACTAACACACACACGGATGAATTATCCACGGAATTAATACCCACACAGGGAATTAGATATCCCACACACGGGAATTAGGAACTAACCCACACACGGGAATTAGGAACTAACCCACACACGGGAATTAGGAACTAACCCACACACGGGAATTAGGAACTAACCCACACACGGGAATTAGGAACTAACCCCACACACGGGAATTAGGAACTAATCCACACACGGGAATTAGGAGATAAAGGGCATGAAGTCCATCCTCTCGTACAGGAGGCTGTGAATAATATTTCTGTGTATATTTGTCAAGTTTCATAACGTTGCTTTATTACTTTTCCTTTGTATGCCTTAATACTTTTTTTTTTGCTACATATTAAACGCCAACATTTCACTTCCTGGTGTAGCTGAGCTTTTATGAGTTTGTAAATGTTCCTTTTAATGTAGCATATAATTTGATTTCTTTAGTAGTGTGGTGATTGATGTACTCACCGAGTTGTGGTTGCAGGGGTCGAGTCAAAGCTTCTGGCCCCGCCTCTTCACTGGCCGCTACTAGGTCACTCTTCCTGCTCCATGAGCTTTTTCATACCTCTTCTTAAAGCTATGTATGGACCCTGCCTTCACTACATCACTTCCAAGACTATTCCACTTCATGTGTGTGTGTGTGTGTGTGTGTGTGTGTGTGTGTGTATGTGTGTGGTGTGGAGAGAGAGAGAGAGAGAGAGAGAACGAGAGAGAGCTCCTTATGACATATCTCTCGTGGATGTCTCAGAATCCAGCAAAACACATGCAGAGCAATATGACTTAATGGTTATATCCAGAGACACCTCCTGCCACGATCACGTCATGGTAAGCTTTCACTTTTGCATTATTCAGTGACAGGAATAACATGACATACATAAACCCACACAGGCTCACGTTCCACTCTCTTGGTAAACAATGTTCCATCTTCGGTATCATCCTATTAACTCTAAGATGAATGTTTTCTTAAAAGCACACACAAAAGCTGTCATGAAGAGCTTCTGAACAACCTCACTTGAGGATCACATATAAATAATTTGTATTGCACACATCATTATCCTAAATATGAAACATACACGCTCTCTGGATCGTATATACATGTACGTATGAGTCGTTGAGGCGTCCGGGCGTATCCTTGCGAGAGGTGATGCGTATCCGAGGAACTAACAGAGTATAGAGCTCTCAGGGAGCTGAGACTTGTCGTCAGATGACTTTGTCAAGTTCCATGTAATAAACTCTTATTCAGCATCGACCTTACCCATGTTTTTTCCCCTCGCCTCACAACCAGACGAGACATACAGGCAGAGATGCAGGCGCTTCCTCGCCTCATTCTCAAGGGAATCTTGTTTTACCATAATAAGAAACGTAAAACATTTACCTGCGGATGTTGTGAGGAGCTTCTTCTAACCCACAGATGTTTATGCAGAATCCGTTGTGTCCCTAAGGCCGAGGAAGTGCCACTGTAACAAAGATGTTACTCTAACGCAGGTGCCACTATGTCACTGGTGCCACTGTAAGACAGGTACCACATTAACACTGATGAGAGTGCCGGGCGGGAGGTCCTCCCACTGTTAATAAAAGTTTATGTTTTCCCAAGTGGTTAATTGCCCTGAGCCTGATAGTGCCAAGCGCTCAGCTGGGGCATTACACTACGTGCAGATAATGTTTCTGTAGCCTGATACCATCATATGCATTTTCCCTGGTATACATGGCCTTGTAGCCATGTAGGCCCCCAGTAGACCTTGACTTTCAGGCCATAGAATGTAACGCTCTCAGACCACACCAGTGCCATCTCCATCTCTCAGATCACAGGAGTGCCTCCTCCATCTCCAGCTCTGAGACTTGAGAGCTCAGCAATGGTAATTCCAACTCCCAGACCACAGGGAGTCGAACCCCTGTCTGACATGAGCCACAGCTCATATAAATTCATCATATAAATTTTAGCAGTGGCGGAAACCGTCTACAGAATTACTTGAGACAGTCTAATGTCTGGTTCATAGTTGAGGTTAACTGTCCTTCCTTTACTCTGATCCAACCAGAATGTCTTACAACAGTTTCCCTGCCCAGGCGCTGTATCACCTCTACGGGTTTAGGGTTTCCTAAAATTAATAATATTAAATGAATTTGACAGCTATCTGCAATGTTGCATAAAGACAAATGTGTCCTCACTCGACAAGTGTGTCCTAACACGACAAATGTGTCCTAACATTCTACACGTGTGTCCTAACACGACAAGTGTGTCCTAACACGACAAGTGTGTCCTCACACTACAAGTGTGTCCTCACACTACAAGTGTGTCCTAACACTACACGTGTGTCCTAACACGGCAAGTGTGTCCTAACACGACAAGTGGTTCTGGAGATAGAGAACCTGTCTATCCTCAGGCTACAGCAGGGCATATCAGGAAAATATTTATCCACACAGGTTCTTTTGTCTGATCGCAATGAGGAAATGCAAACATGCACTGAGGCAGTGGATTACAAGTTCTAAGGAAGAGAGCTCACGTAACTTTCTGCCAGACATCCCTACAAGAGGTGAGTCAGCTGTAGTTTCTGCTTGTCACAATGATGTGTTGATAATATTGATGCCAAATTTCGAAGAGATGGGCAGCAATTATGTTCGGTTGAGGCCACTGCAACTTTTTTCAACGCCTCGACAAAGACAAATTGAATGTCAACACGACGCAAACACGATGCTGGTGAGGGGCTATTGATCCAAGAAATTGCAGCTACCCCTCCCTTTCCTTGAATCAAACCCGATTACCTCTCATTTCCCAGGAGCTGTTCTGTTCTGTATTAAATTTGTTCATTACGTACCTATGGTACAGAGGCACTGTGATGGAATTATCCAACAACTTTTATTAGTTAAATTTCTATATTGTGTGTGTGTGTGATCAACATACACACACACACCACATGGCGCAGGGAGAGTAACCCAGTAGCGGCCAGTGAAGAGGCGGGGTCAGGGGCTATGACTCGACCCCTGCAACGACAACTAGGTGAGTACAACTAGGTGAGTACACACACACACACTCACACACACACACACACACATACACACAAGAGAGAGATGGGTGGGTAGATTGCATTTTCTTGGACTGTAAGAAGGCGTTTGACACAGTTCCACACAGGAGATTAGTGCAAAAGCTGGAGGACCAGGCAGGGATAACAGGGAAGGCACTACAATGGATCAGAGAATACCTGTCAGGAAGACAGCAGCGAGTCATGGTACGTGGTGAGGTGTCAGAGTGGGCGCCTGTGACGAGTGGGGTTCCACAGGGGTCAGTCCTAGGACCGGTGCTGTTTCTGGTATTTGTGAACGACATGACGGAAGGAATAGACTCCGAAGTGTCCCTGTTTGCAGATGATGTGAAGTTGATGAGAAGAATTCAATCGGACGAGAACCAGGCAGAACTACAAAGGGATCTGGACAGGCTGCAAGCCTGGTCCAGCAATTGGCTCCTGGAGTTCAACCCCACCAAGTGCAAAGTCATGAAGATTGGGGAAGGGCAAAGAAGACCGCAGACGGAGTACAGTCTAGGGGGCAAGAGACTACAAACCTCACTCAAGGAAAAAGATCTGGTGGTGAGTATAACACCAGGCACATCTCCTGAGGCGCACATCAACCAAATAACTGCTGCAGCATACGGGCGCCTAGCAAACCTAAGAACAGCATTCCGACATCTTAATAAGGAATCGTTCAGGACCCTGTACACTGTGTACGTTAGGCCCATATTGGAGTATGCAGCACCAGTTTGAAACCCACACCTAGATAAGAACGTAAAGAAACTAGAGAAAGTGCAAAGGTTTGCAACAAGACTAGTCCCGGAGCTGGAGGACAGGAGAGATAGGGGGGACATGATAACGACATATAAAATACTTAGAGGAATTGACAAGGTGGACAGAGACAAATGTTCCAGAGATGGGACACAGCAACAAGGGGACACAGTTGGAAGTTGAAGACTCAGATGAATCACAGGGATGTTAGGAAGTATTTCTTCAGTCACAGAGTGGTCAGGAAGTGGAATAGTTTGGGAAGCGATGTAGTGGAGGCAGGTTCCATACATAGCTTTAAGAAGAGGTATGATAAAGCTCATGGCACAGGGAGAGTGACCCAGTAGCGGCCAGTGAAGAGGCGGTGCCTGGAGCTATGACTCGACCCCTGCAACCACAACTAGGTGAGTACACACACACGCACCAGCAATCTACAAGGACAGTAAGAGCATACAAAAACAGTTGATGAATCGTGATTAGCAATAATCACTGGTAGAACCCTTCAAGACACTATCACTTGTTGACTCCCAGGTTCCTTGCTGGACTTGTCGTAGTTTTAAACAACAAACTCGAGGTTGAGGACGGTACATGAGCTGGTATAAATGTTGTTAATCATGCTACTCACCAGCACAGTACGTCCACTGTCTCCCTGAGATCATTTTTGTCACAATAACAATTGATCCTTATATTCCCTGAAGTTTCAGTTATAAAGAAGTCTAATGTACTGAAGCTTCAGTGATCCGTGTTCTTGTTCATGTAGCTTTGCCAGGAAGGGTCGTGGCTCGGGTCGTCTCCATGTGGTGACCCGACAGTGGTTCCCGAGGGAGTGTCGGAGTGTGTATAAGTGATGTTCCGCTTACAGCCCTATGGAGGGGGCAGCCCCATGACAATCCCAAGATAAACATTCGTGTCAAGTGGAGTACCGCTTACAGCCCTATGGCGGAGGCAGCCCCATGACAATCTCACGGTGAAACGCGTCATGCAACCTGTTCATCCTAGTAGAACATCATGTTCAGAATAAATCATCGTCTGCACCATATTGCACCTTGAACACTCCTGATGTCGTGTCAGATTCTTTATCATGGTAGAAAAACAACCAGTACTGAATATATTTACTGTATATCAATCGTAAGGTATACTGACCGCTAAGTGAATAAGAGATTATATGACAAGACGTTTCGTCTACATGGGACTTTATCAGGAACTTTAAAGGTCCCTGGCTTACGAAAAGTCTCAATAAACGCCTTAAACGTAAATTGTCATATTCACATAGCATATTAAACCATTACTAACGCCACATTGAGTTTTAAACAAATTTTTTTTTTAAGGTTTAGTACACAACCCACACATACGAGAATGAAACGTATGACGACGTTTCGGTCCGACATGGACCATTAACTAGAGTGAAACGTAGTCGAGATGTAATTTAACTTAACATATAGTAGACTCGCCTCTCATATCTATTGAACAGTTAGAGAATATAACACACAGCAACAAGGGAACACAACTGGAAGTTGAAAACTCAGATTAGTTATAGGGATGTTAGGAAGTATTTCTTCAGCCATAGAGTCGTCAGGAAGTGGAGCAATCTGGAGAGTGATGTAGTGGAGTCAGGATCTATACATAACTTTAAGAAGAGATACGACAAAGCTCATGGAGCAGGGAGAGAATGGACCTAGTAGCGACCAGCGAAGAGGCGGAGCCAGGAGCTGTGACTGGACCCTTGCAACGACAAACAGGTGAATACAAATAGGTGAGTGTACACACACACACACACACAGAGTAGTGACCAGTGAAGAGTCGGGGCCAGACCATGAATCGACTACTGCAACCACAATTAGGTGAGTACACACACAGACAGGATGTTCCAGAGAGGGGACACAGAAACAAGGGGTCACAATTGGAAGTTGAAGACTCCTATGCGTCAAAGGGATGTTAGGAAGTATTTCTTCAGTCATAGAGTTGTCAGGAAGTGGAATAGCCTAGAAAGTGACGTAGTGGAGGCAGGAACTATACATAGTTTTAAGACGAGGTTTGATAAAGATCATGGAGCAGGGAGAGAGAGGACCTAGTAGCAATCAGTGAAGAGGCGGGGCCAGGAGCTATGACTCGACCCCTGCAACCACAAATAGGTGAGTACACACACACTCTGTTCCTGATGAAAGCAAGAGTCCATCACGAGGGAGAAGAGGATCAGGACTTAGTGTGAGAAGGACAAAGTTCTTGCTGAAATAAAACAAGGGAATAATAAAAATAAACTCTTGAGGATGCTAACTTGGCTAATATTATTTTCCTCCGTCTCAGGACTGACTGTCTTTCAAGATATTTTGAAAGCAAAGGAATTATCTTCGGCTGATAATTCCGCGCTGCTCCGCGTTAGGCTCGTGAATTATATCTAGAAAATAATATGTGGTATCCAATAGTAACTCAGGAAGCTCCCGGCGTCTGAGGTACTACGTAACAGTAGTACCTAGCAAGGGTGGTACCCAGTGGTGGCCAGCTTCCCAGTGGTGCCATCTCTCTAGTGGTGGTCAGGTGGCCAGCGCCCTCCCCTCTGAGGACGCTGACACATTAGGACATCAATCTCCTTCCTTCAAGACGCCTCCTCCTGAGGACACTGTCCTCAAGCACACGACGCTTGCCTCCCTAACAGTAGATCCTCAGAGCTCTGGTCCCGGTACTGTTATTCCTGGGAGAGCTCTAGTATTCCTCCTGGGAGAGCTCTAACATTCTTCAGAGGGTAACTCTAGCATTCCTCCTGGGAGAGTTGTAACATTCTTACAGGGAGTTCTAACATTCATTCTGGGAGAACTCTACCATTCCTCCTGGGAGAGCTCTAAAATTCCTACTGGGAAAGCTCAAACATTCCTCCTGGGAGAGCTCTAACATTCCTCGTGGGAGAGCTCTAACATTTCTCCTGGGATAGCTTTAACATTCCTCGTGGGAGAGCTCTAACATTCCTCGTGGGAGAGCTCTAACATTCCTCCTGGGATAGCTCTAACATTCCTCGTGGGAGAGCTCTAACATTCCTCGTGAGAGAGCTCTAACATTCCTCTGAGAGAGCTCTAACATTCCTCCTGGGAGAGCTCTAACATTCCTCCTAGGAGAGCTCTAACGTTAATCCTGGGAGAGCTCTAACATTTCTCCTGGGAGAGCTCTAACATTCTCTCGGGAGAGCTCTAGCATTCCTCCTGGGAGAGCTCTAACATTCCTCGTTGGAGAGCTCTAACTTTCCTCGTGGGAGAGCTCTAACATTCCTCGTGGGAGAGCTCTAACATTCCTCTGGGAGAGCTCTAACATTCCTCCTGGGAGAGCTCTAACATTCCTCGTGGGAGAGCTCTAACATTCCTCCTGGGAGAGCTCTAACATTCCTCGTGGGAGAGCTCTAACATTCCTCCTGGGATAGCTCTAACATTCCTCGTGGGAGAGCTCTAACATTCCTCGTGGGAGAGCTCTAACATTCCTCCTGGGATAGCTCTAACATTCCTCGTGGGAGAGCTCTAACATTCCTCGTTGGAGAGCTCTAACATTCCTCGTGGGAGAGCTCTAACATTCCTCCTGGGAGAGCTCTAACATTCCTCGTGGGAGAGCTCTAACATTCCTCCTGGGAGTGCTCTAACATTCCTCGTGGGAGAACTCTAACATTCCTCGTGGGAGAGCTCTAACATTCCTCGTGGGAGAACTCTAACATTCCTCGTGGGAGAGCTCTAACATTCCTCGTGGGAGAGCTCTAACATTCCTCCTGGGAGAGCTCTAACATTCCTCCTGGGAGAGCTCTAACATTCCTCCTGGGAGAGCTCTAACATTCCTCCTGGAGTGCTCTAACATTCCTCCTGGGAGTGCTCTAACATTCCTCCTGGGAAAGCTCTAACATTCCTCCTGGGAGAGCTAGGATAGCTTTGGTATGGTTAGGCTCGGTTACACTAGGTAACCTAACCCAACTGAACCCATTTTTACACACCATTTTAAGAATAACAGAGCCAAAAAAAAGTTAAATGCCGTTGTTGAAGCACGAATGATGTTTTTTTTTTTAATTCGGCCAAGACACGTCATCCAAGGACCACTCTGATTCCTGGCCAGTTCTGCCGGAAAGAGATTTATACATTCTCGTCTTTCATATTAGCTTCTTCAGGAGGCGGAAGTTTGTGCAGCATCTCTGACGAAGGAACAACCGCGCAATCAAGCCTGAATCTCCCATCACGGCAAAGTTACCGGAATTAATATTAATATCTTGGAAACAAAAGTTGGTTTTGCCCCGAGGAAGTTTCGACAAGGATGAAACATCGAGCAGCAGAGCAGCAGCAGCAGCAGCAGCATCCATCTCATCATATCTTCCTGCATCCAACCTTCTACACACACAACACACACACACACACACACACACACACACACACACACACACACACACACACACACACACACACACACACACACACACACACACACACACACACACACAAGGTGGACAGAGACAGAATGTTCCAGAGATGGGACACAGCAACAAGGGGACACAGTTGGAAGTTGAAAACTCAGATGAATCACAGGGATGTTAGGAAGTATTTGTTCAGTCACAGAGTTGTCAGGAAGTGGAATAGTGTTTGAAGTGATGTAGTTGTGGCAGGATCCATACATAGCTTTAAGAAGAGGTATGGTAAAGCTCATGAAGCGGGAAGAGTGACCGAGTAGCGACCCCTGCAACCACAACTAGGTGAGTACACGCACATACACATTTACACTATATATATATATATATATATATATATATATATATATATATATATATATATATATATATATATATATATATATATATATTATATATATATATATATATATATAAAATATATATATATATATATGTCGTCCGATTAGTAAACTTCGATTTTGGCTTAAATAGCAACGCTCACCTTGCCATATAAGACAAGTGAAAATTTGTGTAAGCAATAATTTCGCCAAAATCACTTTGAACATAACGAAAAAATATATTTCATTGTGTTTGTTTATTATTAAATTAATGTTTACGTATGTAAAATATATTTAGTTGGGTTAGGCTAAATTAAATTGCGCTTGTTGTAATAAGGTTAGGTAGGTTTTCAAAGTTTCTCTTGGTACAAAATTATAAATTCTTACATTAACATAAATGAAAAAAATATATCTTTAAACGTATAAGAGAAAATTTTAGAAAGGACTTAATTTTAGATGAGTTCTTGCTAATTGACCAGTTTTACCTAATCGGCACGACATTTATATATATATATATATATATATATATATATATATATATATATATATATATATATATATATATATATATATATATATATATATATATATATATATATATATATATATATAAAATATATTCTCTCAATAATTATTTACTTATTATATTATACGATATTTTTAATATCTTCTCATATATCTCGTACTTGTCTCGTCATTTTTTGCTATTAATTTAGCATGTTATTATTTTCCCATCACAAATTTACTTCATTTAATCTTTCAGTGCCCTTTAATGCATGTTTCATGAAAGACTCTACGATACTCATAACCTTTGAGATTAATTAATTAATAAATCTTTCACCTCTCCTATTCTCTCTTTATTACTCCTGTTTGTTCCAGCAAACTCACGTAAAACCTTTGTTTACAAATTTATTTTTATTTTTTCTAGCTGAGTGGAAAAAAGAGAGCGAGATATAATTTAGCTTTCAATATATTCTTTGTTTTTCTACGTTATCTTGAGAACGTAGTTGTAGAGTAACGATAGTTATTAGAGCAATAAACAGTAGTATTGTTATGTGTGGGGTTATTTAACTGTGGTGGAGGCTCGATCCTCCGTTATTTGGGAACAAATTAACTTGAGGAAAGTTTCCAGGACTACTGGAATGGATGCAAACACAACGCTACTGATAAAACTGTGAAAAAATGTCACACTTGTAATATATCTTTCTATTTCGTCATGGTTACGCTAATTGTGAAGTTTTTATCAAATCGTGATTAAGATTTACACAGAGCGAAACGTTGTCCCAGTGTTCTGAAACGTGTACAAGGTCTACTTCATCTCACTAGGCAGGTGTACCCCACACCCAGAATGCACATAGTACTGCAGTAGGCCTACTGGCCGATACTAGAAAGAGAGATAACATGATAGAGAAGAGAGAACACAATGAGGAACGAATAAAAAAAAATCAATGAGGATAAAAAACGAGAAGAAAAGGAGAAAAGGAGAACAGACAAATGCTCACGGGAGGAAAAAAGAATGGAAAGCTTGGAAGAGGAAAAAGTCACAGAAACGACCAATATGCAGGTGGAGGGAATGGAACCGGTTCCCAAGTGGCCCTGCAGTGTGGTTCCCAAGTGGCCCTGCAGTGTGTGTGTATAACTTCAGAGGAGAACCATCAGTGGCCAAAAGGGGTACCCACTTTATTTTCACAACCGTATTCTTTTTTCTCTTTTTACCCTCGTCTGGTACCAAGAGTTTCCAGCGAGGATCTTGAGACTATTGGTGGTGAGCTAGTGTGGTCTTGATGACCTGGGCTAGTGTGGTCTGATGACCTGGGCTAGTGTGGTCTTGATGACCTAGGCTAGTGTGGTCTTGATGACCTGGGCTGGTGTGTCCTTTACCAGGGCTGGTGTGGTCTTGACGACAAGGTCTGGTGTGTTCTTGGGGCTGGTGTGGTCTTGACGACCTGGACGAGTGTGGTCTTGATGACCTGGGCTAGTGTGGTCTTGATGACCTGGGCTTGTGTGTCATTTACCAGGGCTGGTGTGGTCTTGACGACCAGGTCTGGTGTGTTCTTGGGGCTGGTGTGGTCTTGACGACCTGGACGAGTGTGGTCTTGATAACCTGGGCTAGTGTGGTCTTGATGACCTGGGCTGGTGTGTCCTTTACCAGGGCTGGTGTGGTTTTGACAATCAGGTCTGGTGTGTCCTTGACCTGGGCTGGTGTGTCCTTTACCAGGGCCTGGTGTGGTTTTGATAACCAGGTCTGCTGTGTCCTTGACCTGGGCTGGTGTGGTCTTGACGACCAGGTATGGTGTGTCCTTGACCTGGGCTTGTGTGGTCTTGACGACCTGGACTAGTGTGGTCTTGATGACCTGGGCTATTGTGGTCTTGATGACCTAGGTTAGTGTGGTCTTGATGACCTGGACTAATGTGGTCTTGATGACCTAGGTTAGTGTGGTCTTGACGACCTGGACTAATGTGGTCTTGATGACCTGGGCTAATGTGGTCCTGATGACCTGGGCTATTGTGGTCTTGATAACCTAGGTTAGTGTGGTCTTGATGACCTGGCTGGTGTGGTCTTGATGACCTAGGCTAGTGTGGTCTTGATGACCTGGGCTAGTGTGGTCTTGATGACCTAGGTTAGTGTGGTCTTGAGGACCTGGACTAATGTGATCTTGATGACCTGGGCTATTGTGGTCCTGATGACCTGGGTTATTGTGGTCTTGAAAACCTAGGTTAGTGTTGTCTTGATGACCTGGCTGGTGTGGTCTTGATGGCCTAGGCTAGTGTGGTCTTGATGACCTGGGCTAGTGTGGTCTTGATGACCTGGGGTAGTGTGGTCTTGAAGGCCTGGGCTAGTGTGGTCTTGAAGACTTGCGCTAGTGTGGTCTTGATGACTTGGGCTGGTGTGGTCTTGATGACCTGGGCTGGTATAGTCTTGAAGACCTGGGCTAGTGTGGTCCTGATGACCTGGGCTAGTGTGGTCTTGACCTGGGCTGGTGTGGTCTTGACCTGGGCTGGTATGGTCTTGACCTGGGCTAGTGTGGTCTTGATGACCTGGGCTGGTGTGGTCTTGATGACCTGGGCTGGAATGGTCTTGAAGACCTGGGCTAGTGTGGTCCTGATGACCTGGGCTAGTGTGGTCTTGACCTGGGCTGGTGTGGTCTTGACCTGGGCTGGTATGGTCTTGACCTGGGCTGGTGTGGTCTTGATTACCTGGGCTGGTATGGTCTTGACCTGGGCTGGTGTGGTCTTGACCTGGGCTGGTATGGTCTTGAAGACCTGGGCTAGTGTGGTCCTGATGACCTGGGCTAGTGTGGTCTTGACCTGAGCTGGTGTGGTCTTGACCAGTGCTGGTATGGTCTTGACCTGGGCTGGTGTGGTCTTGATGACCTGGGCTGGTATGGTCTTGACCTGGGCTGGTGTGGTCTTGATGACTGGCTGGTGTGGTCTTGATGACCTGGGCTGATATGGTCTTGACCTGGGCTGGTGTGGTCTTGACCTGGGCTGGTGTGGTCTTGATGACCTGGGATGGTGTGGTCTTGACCTGGGCTGGTGTGGTCTTGATGACCTGGGCTGGTGTGGTCTTGACCTGGGCTGGTGTGGTCTTGACCTGGGCTGGTGTGGTCTTGATGACCTGGGATGGTGTGATCTTGACCTGGGCTGGTGTGGTCTTGATGACCTGGGCTGGTGTGGTCTTGGCGACCAGGTCTAACGTAGCTTTTGACTAGGTCTGCAGTGGTTGCGAAGTACTGTTTTAACGTAACCTTGCCTAGATTTAGAGTGATCTGAACATCATCTAGTGTGGGTCCTGAAGACCGGGTCTTGTTATGGTCTAGATGACTTCCTCCGAGGTACATCTAAACTACGACTTGTTCTAGACAATTCTAACTTAATATATCATTTTCACGCAATCTAGTTAGATCAATATGCTCATCATTTGTCACTGTTCAGAGGCTTAAGGAATCCAACTCCATCTGAAGTTGAATGTTATGAGAAATGGAATGACTAAAGAAGCTATTATTTTAGATATTTCTCCCAGTGTTAAGCTATATAAGACTTAATAAAGCTCAGTGCTGAGCGAAGAGAAAATTAAGTCTTGCTCTGCAAGAGCTTACGAAATGCATAATGCATGACGTCTGCGCACTTACACAAGCCTTGTATAATAATAATAATAATAATAATAATAATAATAATAATAATAATAATAATAATAATAATAATAATAATAATAATAATAATAATAATAATAATAATAATATTAATAATAATAATAATAATAATAATAATAATAATAATAAGCATTTACAGGTGCTTCCTTCCTCTTATTTCTCCGTTTCCCTCTCTCTCTCTCTCTCTCTGTCTCTCTGAATTATTAGTTTCGTGCTGAATGTGTAAAAGAGACTTGAAACTGCACTCTCTCGAGAGACGCAGGGAGGAGAGATGCAACTGAAGTACACGAGTGGAAGACAAACATAAAAAAAATGAGACATACTGCAAATAAATTCAAGTTGGATAATTTCTGGAATTATTTCTAAATTGTCAAAACTATCGTTCAGATCAGAATGATTTTTTTTACATTTAAGATATTCCAATTAACCAACACTTTCTTATATTGTTGAAAGTACTAATAACATATTATGGACTACTGGCGATTCACCTAGCAACATATGTTGGTTTATGAGGGTTAAAGTCTAACGACTTCAGAAAGTGTAATTAAGACTTCACGGATCCTGTTCACCACCAGACAAGAATGATTTAATCCCTTAAATAGGAATTAAAGTTACTCAGCATATAGACGCTGAGAGACATACACCTCTCGGTGTATATTTCTTGATAATAGTTCACCTCAGTAAGTCTTGTGACTCTACAGAGGAGATAGAGATTGGTGAATGACAGTTACAATACCGCTAGAACACTTCCAAAGTCGCTTACACTTTGAACTGGAATAGTTAGAAAATATTTCGTTCCTTCTCACTTGACGATGGTCCAGGGAGAACCGAAATATCATCTACAGTTTCCATTGTAAACCGTGGATTAATTGTAAGTAGATAGCCATTTCTGCCAGAAATTATTCTGTACTTTCAAATAGTTAGTCATTTTCTTTCCATCAGATTCTGTTGTGGGCTTACAAGAGCACTAGTGATGCCGTCGACTTCAAGAGCTGTTGTGGGCTTACAAGAGCACTAGTGATGCCGTCGACTTCAAGAGCTGCTGTGGGCTTACAAGAGCACTAGTGATGCCGTCGACTTCAAGAGCTGTTGTGGGCTTACAAGAGCACTAGTGATGCCGTCGACTTCAAGAGCTGTTGTGGGCTTACAAGAGCACTAGTGATGCCGTCGACTTCAAGAGCTGATGTGGGCTTACAAGAGCACTAGTGATGCCGTCGACTTCAAGAGCTGATGTTGGCTTACAAGAGCACTAGTGATGCCGTCGACTTCAAGAGCTGCTGTGGGCTTACAAGAGCACTAGTGATTCCGTCGACTTCAAGAGCTGATGTGGGGTTACAAGAGCACTAGTGATTCCGTCGACTTCAAGAGCTGATGTTGGCCTTGGAATGGCAGCCACAACCTCAGTCACGTTTGATGTCCACGTTGCATTACCTCAGACCTTTGATGAAATATTCAAGAAGTTTCGTTGATCTCTTTACAGCCGGATACTGAAGTACTCTCTTTTATTTTTTTGAGAACAGATCTCCGCCATCAGGATGATCCCGAATTTCCTGTGTGTTGCGCTTGTCGTACGCGATGTTTGGGATACTGTGTTCTGTGATCTAGTTGGTTGATGTATGCTTCCTTATGGCCCTTGTTTTTACACTTTTTTCACAGCAATCTTTTTTACAAAGCTTCTCTATATAATGCAATTTTTTAACTGAAATTGAAAAAGCGTATTCATAATTGAACAGCAAGTCAAATGGCGTTCATTGTTCGTGCCATCCAATATTGGATGTAATTTTTCAATTGAATTTGCACAAAAATATACAATACAGAATAGCTGTATAAGATATCTTTCTGCATATTTCTCAATTCCATAATGAGCCTTGTTTAGTCAATAGGCGTTAACCTAGAAAGCCAACCATCTTGGAAATGACGAGGTCCGAGACCAACCAACCTCCTAGACTCCACCACCACCGACCACCCACAGCCCTCCCATCTCTCGGGGTCACCACCTACAACACACTCATTTCTCTGGGTCACCACCCACAGCCCACCCATCTCTCGGGGTCACCACCCACATCCCACCCATCTCTCAGGGTCACCACCCACAGCCCACCCATCTCTCGGGGTCACCACCCACAGCCCACCCATCTCTCGGGGTCACCACCCACAGCCCACCCATCTCTCGGGGTCACCACCCACAGCCCACCCATCTCTCGGGGTCACCACCCACCACGGCATCACCGCCCACCACACAAGCACACTACTCGCCAGTAATTTAGGAAAGTGTGGGTTCCTTCCTCCCTCGGGGTGCAGGAACTAGGCTGTTAAGACCAATACATTGTGCTAATTAACCGGAGTTGCTCTGCAGTGCCTTGTGTTGATCTCAGGAGACTTGCACAGAAACACGCCACTATTCTCCGCTTCTGCTTTTTAAATAAGTAGTCGTGATATTTTTAAACGTATGTTTGAAAAAAAGCGGGACAGAGCGTTGTTGACTTAGAGCTTGAAAAGGGTACTAATGTTAGTTAGAGCAAGTGGCGAATGTTAATAGAGCAAGCAGCAGGATGGACTGGTTAGAGCTGGTGATACTGGTGACTTGTAAATGGTCCAGGAAGGACCGAAACGTCGTCGTGAGGTTCTCACTCGTATGTGTGCGTTATTTGTGTGTCGATTCAGTCACGGTATTGTGCCTTTCTGTTGTTTAGTGGTTTAAAAAAAAATGCAGGAAACTAAACTTGAGACGATCTTTCGGTCCACCCTAGACCATTATCAAGCCCTGGATCAGTATCAAACAAGCCTGAGAGACCTGACGAACTTAAATAACGAACCACAACGAAGTCTGACCCGTCATCTCCAAATTACGAGCTTCTAATTAACTTCCAAAACCAAGAATACTTTCAAAGAAATAGACGAAACTAAAAATTTGCGGACGCCTCTTAGGACTCACACCCCAAAAAAAAAAATTTGGATCGGAAACCTTGAAATTTATCCTTCAATTAAAGTGATGGAAAAGCGGAATAAATCAACCATTAGAAATTACGGAAAAAAACCCATCAAGAATAAACTTAGTATTGAAAAAGATACCCTAGAAAGCATAGCTCTGCTACTGAAGGTACAAATAAATAAATAAAAATAGGCAATTAAAAGTAATGAATTAAAAATAAGTAATTAAAAATAATTATTAATAGATAATAACAAAATATATAATAAAACAAACAGATAATTGCTAATAGTGTTGCAGCCACTATCCTCACTCACTGGTACACTACAGCCACTATCCTCACTCACTCACTGGTACACTGCAGCCACTATCCTCACTCCCTGGTACACTGCAGTCACTATCCTCACTCACTGGTACACTGCAGGCACTATCCTCACTCACTGGTACACTGCAGGCACTATCCTCACTCACTGGTACACTGCAGGCACTATCCTCACTCACTCACTGGTACACTACAGCCACTATCCTCACTCACTGGTACACTGCAGGCACTATCCTCACTCACTGGTACACTGCAGGCACTATCCTCACTCACTGGTACACTGCAGGCACTATCCTCACTCACTGGTACACTGCAGGCACTATCCTCACTCACTGGTACACTGCAGGCACTATCCTCACTCACTGGTACACTACATCCACTATCCTCACTCACTGGTACACTACATCGAATATCCTCACTCACTGGTCCACTACAGCTACTATCCTCACTCACTGGTACACTACGTCCACTATCCTCACTCACTGGTACACTACAGCCACTATCCTCACTCACTGGTACACGACAGCCACTATCCTCACTCACTGGTACACTACATCCACTATCCTCACTCACTGGTACACTACATCCACTATCCTCACTCCTGGTACCACTCACTATCTCACTATCACTCACTCACTGGTACACTACAGCCACTATCCTCACTCACTGGTACACTACAGCCACTATCCTCACTCACTGGTACACTACAGTCACTATCCTCACTCACTCACTGGTACACTACAGTCACTATCCTCACTCACTGGTACACTGCAGTCACTATCCTCACTCACTGGTACACTACAGGCACTATCCTCACTCACTGGTACACTACAGGCACTATCCTCACTCACTGGTACACTACAGTCACTATCCTCACTCACTGGTACACTGCAGCACTATCCTCACTCACTGGTACACTGCAGTCACTATCCTCACTCACTGGTACACTACAGCCACTATCCTCACTCACTGGTACACTGCAGTCACTATCCTCACTCACTGGTACACTGCAGCCACTATCCTCACTCACTGGTACACTGCAGTCACTATCTCACTCACTGTACACTCAGCACTATCCTCACTCACTGGTACACTGCAGTCACTATCCTCACTCACTGGTACACTGCAGCCACTATCCTCACTCACTGGTACACTGCAGCACTATCCTCACTCACTGGTACACTACAGCCACTATCCTCACTCACTGGTACACTGCAGTCACTATCCTCACTCACTGGTACACTGCAGCCACTATCCTCACTCACTGGTACACTGCAGTCACTATCCTCACTCACTGGTACACTACAGGCACTATCCTCACTCACTGGTACACTGCAGTCACTATCCTCACTCACTGGTACACTGCAGGCACTATCCTCACTCACTGGTACACTACAGCCACTATCCTCACTCACTGGTACACTACAGCCACTATCCTCACTCACTGGTACACTACAGCCACTATCCTCACTCACTGGTACACTGCAGGCACTATCCTCACTCACTGGTACACTGCAGTCACTATCCCTCACTATCCTCACTGGTACACTGCAGCCACTATCCTCACTCACTGGTACACTACAGCACTATCCTCACTCACTGGTACACTGCAGCCACTATCCTCACTCACTGGTACACTGCAGGCACTATCCTCACTCACTGGTACACTGCAGGCACTATCCTCACTCACTGGTACACTGCAGCTACTATCCTCACTCACTGGTACACTGCAGGATTCAATTCTCCGACTTCCTGTCGGTAGTAAAGTGGCAAGTGCGCTATGATGACAATAAAGTGTAACGGCGAAACTTTCCACACTTTCGCTCATTAAAATTCCTGAAGTTTCGGAGACCGATGCGAAATTAGCAACGTTCTTACACTCTAATAATGATGAGATTATAACCTAACATTAAAGTGGGAATTGCAGTTATCTTTATCTATTTGAAATTATCTATTTATTATCTATTTGTAATTATCTCTTTTGTAATTATCCATGTACCAGTGAGTGAGGATAGTGGCTGCAGTGTACCAGTGAGTGAGGATGTAACTGAGTGTACCAGTGGAGTGAGATAGTGGCTGAGTGTACCGTGTGAGATAGTGGCTGTGAACTGTAGCAGTGAAGGAATAGTGGCTGAGTGTACCAGTAGTAGTGAAGGATAGTGGCTGATGTACCAGGGAGTGAGATAGTGGCTGCAGTGTACCAGGGAGTGAGATAGTGACCAGTGTACCAGTGAGTGATAGTCTGTTACCAGTGAAGTGAGATAGTCCGGTATTCCAGTAGTGAGATAGTGGCTGCAGTGTACCAGTGAAATGGATAGTGGCATGCATGCCATGAGAGAGGTAGGGCTGAGTGTACCAGTGGTAGGATAGTGGCTGAGTGTACCGAGTGAGGATAGTGGCTGCAGTTTACCAGTGAAGTGAGGATAGTGATGCATGTACAGTGGTGAAGGATAGTGCTGAGTGTCCAGTGAGAATGAGTTAGTGGCTGCAGTGTACCAGTGAGTGAGATAGTGGCTGCAGTGTACCAGTGGAGTGAGGATAGTGGCTGCATGTACCAGTGAGTGAGGATAGTGGCTGCAGTGTACCAGTGAGATAGGAGTGAGGATAGTGGCTGCAGTGTACCAGTGAGGAGTGAGGATAGTAGGCTAGCAGTGTACCAGTGAGTGAGGATAGTGGCTGCAGTGTACCAGTGAGGATGTGCTAGGTATCAGTGAGCTGAGTGTACGTAGTGCCAGTGAGTGAGGATAGTGGCTGCAGTGTACCAGTGAGGATGTGCAGTGTCATAGGTGGCTGCAGTGTCCCATAGGGAGTGAGGATAGTGGCTGCAGTGTACCAGTGGAGTGAGGATAGTGGCTGCAGTGTCCCATGAATGAGGATAGTGGACTGCAGTGTACCAGTGAGTGAGGATAGTGGCTGCAGTGTACCAGTGAGGTGACTGCTGGCAGGATAGTAGTAGCTGCAGTGTACCAGGAGAGTGAGGATAGTGGCTGCAGTGTACCAGTGAGAGTGAGGATAGTGGCTGCAGTGTACTAGTGAGTGAGGATAGTGCTGCAGTGTACCAGTGGGAGTGAGGATAGGCTGCAGTGTACCAGTGGAGTGAGATAGTGGCTGCAGTGTACAGGAGAGTGAGGATAGTGGCTGCAGTGTACCGTAGGAGTGAGGATAGTGGCTGCAGTGTACCAGTGAGGTGAGATAGTGGCTGCAGTGTACCAGTGGAGTGAGGATAGTAGCTGCAGTGTACCAGTGAGGATGAGGATAGTGGCTGCAGTGTACCAGTGAGTGAGGATAGTGGCTGAGTGTACCAGTGAGTGAGGATAGTGCTGCAGTGTACCAGTGAGGAGTGAGGATAGTGGCTGCAGTGTACCAGTGAGGAGGATAGTGGCTGCAGTGTACCAGTGAGGTGAGGATAGTGGCTGCAGTGTACCAGTGAGGAGTGAGGATAGTGGCTGCAGTGTACCAGTGAGTGAGGATCGTGCTGCAGTGTACCAGTGAGATGAGGATAGTGGCTGCAGTGTACCAGTGAGTGAGGATAGTGGCTGCAGTGTACCAGTGAGTGAGGATAGTGGCTGCAGTGTACCAGTGAGTGAGATAGTGGCTGGAGTGTACCAAGTGAGTGAGGATAGTGGCTGCAGTGTACCAGTGAGTGAGTAGTATGCTGGTGTACCAGTGGAGTGAGGATAGTGGCTGCAGTGTACCAGTAAGTGAGTGAGGATAGTGGCTGCAGTGTACCAGTGAGTGAGGATAGTGGCTGCAGTGTACCAGTGAGGGAGTGAGGATAGTAGTTGTAGTGTACCAGGGAGTGAGGATAGTGGCTGCAGTGTACCAGGAGTGAGGATAGTGCTGCAGTGTACAGGGAGTGAGGATAGTGGCTGCAGTGTACCAGGTGAGGTGTAGGATAGTGTACGAGTGAGATAGTGCTCAGTGCAGGAATGAGGATAGTGGCTGCAGTGTACCAGTGGAGTGAGGATAGTGGCTGCAGTGTACCAGTGAGAGTGAGGATAGTGGCTGCAGTGTACCAGTGAGGAGGATAGTGGCTGAGTGTACAGTGGGGTGAGGATAGTGCTGAGTGACCAGTGAGTGAGGATAGTGGCTGCAGTGTACCAGGAGTGAGGATAGTGGCTGCAGTGTACCAGTGAGTGAGTGAGGATAGTGGCTGCAGTGTACCAGTGAGTGAGTGAGGATAGTGGCTGCAGTGTACCAGTGAGTGAGGATAGTGGCTGCAGTGTACCAGTGAGTGAGGAGAGTGGCTGTAGTGTACCAGTGAGGAGTGAATAGTGGCTGCAGTGTACCAGTGAGTGAGGATAGTGGCTGAGTGTACAGTAGTAGGATAGTGGCTGAGTGTACCAGTGAGTGAGATAGTGGCTGAGGTACCATAGAATAGTGGCTGAGTGTACCAGGAGGAGGATAGTGCTGCAGTGTACCAGTGGGGTGAGGATAGTGCTGCAGTGTACCAGGAGTGAGGATAGTGGCTGCAGTGTCCAGTGGTGAGATAGTGGCTGCAGTGACCAGTGAGGGGATAGTGGCTGCAGTGTACAGGGAGGAGGATAGTGGCTGAGTACAGGGGGAGTGAGATAGTGGCTGCAGTGTACCAGGGTGAGATAGTGCTGCAGTGTACCAGTGAGTGAGGATAGTGGCTGCAGTGTACCGGAGTGAGGATAGTGGCTGCAGTGTACCAGTGAGTGAGGATAGTGGCTGCAGGTACCAGTGAGAGGATAGTGGCTGCAGGTACCAGTAGGGAGGATAGTGGCTGCAGTGTACCAGTGAGGGTGAGATATGGCTGCAGTGTACCAGGGAGTGAGGATAGTGGCTGCAGTGTACTATGGAGTGAGGATAGTGGCTGCAGTGTACCAGGGAGTGAGGATAGTGGCTGCAGTGTACCAGGGAGTGAGGATAGTGGCTGCAGTGTACCAGTGAGGGGGTGAGGATAGTGACTGCAGTGTACCAGTGAGGGAGTGAGGATAGTAGTTGCAGTGTACCAGTGAGGGAGTGAGGATAGTGACTGCAGTGTACCAGGGAGTGAGTATAGTGGCTGCAGTGTACCAGTGAGTGAGGATAGTAGCTGCAGTGTACCAGTGAGGGGGTGAGGATAGTGACTGCAGTGTACCAGTGAGGGAGTGAGGATAGTAGCTGCAGTGTACCAATGAGGGATTGAGGATAGTGACTGCAGTGTACCAGTGAGGGAGTGAGGATAGTGACTGCAGTGTACCAGGGAGTGAGTATAGTGGCTGCAGTGTACCAGTGAGTGAGGATAGTGGCTGCAGTGTACCAGTGAGGGGGTGAGGATAGTGACTGCAGTGTACCAGTGAGGGAGTGAGGATAGTAGCTGCAGTGTACCAATGAGGGATTGAGGATAGTGACTGCAGTGTACCAGGGAGTGAGAATAGTGGCTGCAGTGTACCAGGGAGTGAGGATAGTGGCTGCAGTGTACCAGGGAGTGAGGATAGTGGCTGCAGTGTACCAGGGAGTGAGGATAGTGGCTGCAGTGTACCAGGGAGTGAGGATAGTGGCTGCAGTGTACCAGGGAGTGAGGATAGTGGCTGCAGTGTACCAGTGAGTGAGGATACTGGCTGCAGTGTACCAGTGAGAGAGTGAGGATAGTGGCTGCAGTGTACCAGGGAGTGAGGATAGTGGCTGCAGTGTACCAGGGAGTGAGGATAGTGGCTGCAGTGTACCAGGGAGTGAGGATAGTGGCTGCAGTGTACCAGGGAGTGAGGATAGTGGCTGCAGTGTACTAGGGAGTGAGGATAGTGGCTGCAGTGTACCAGGGAGTGAGGATAGTGGCTGCAGTGTACCAGGGAGTGAGGATAGTGGCTGCAGTGTACCAGTGAGTGAGGATAGTGGCTGCAGTGTACCAGTGAGGGAGTGAGGATAGTGGCTGCAGTGTACCAGTGAGGGAGTGAGGATAGTGGCTGCAGTGTACCAGTGAGGGAGTGAGGATAGTGGCTGCAGTGTACCAGTGAGGGAGTGAGGATAGTGGCTGCAGTGTACCATTCAATGAGTGAAAATGCTGTCTGTCTAATTCTCTTGTCAAAACACATCTTGCTTCTTGTGTGTGTGTGTGTGTGTGTTTGTGTGTGTGTGTGTGTGCGTGTGTGTGCGTGTGTGTGTGTGCGTGTGTGTGTGCACATCGGGTACACATGAATAAGAAAAAAAATGTGAAATTAACGTTAATGAATTCTTCTTTTCCATAATATATCGTTGAAAAAGTAAATGCTGACTAATGGCTGAACTTTTTCCTGGAGGATGAGGCCCAACCCTGGAGGATGAGGCACAACTTTGGAGGATGAGGCACAACCCTGGAGGATGAGCACCAACCCTGGAGGATGAGGCACAACCCTGGAGGATGAGGCACAACCCTGGAGGATGAGTCACAACCCTGGTAGACGAGGCACAACTTTGGTGGATGAGGCACACCCCTGGAGGATGACGCACAACCCTGGAGGATGAGGCACGACCCTGGAGGATGAGGCACGACCCTGCAGAATGAGACACGATCCTGGAGGATGAGGCACAACTTTGGAGGATGAGACACGACCCTGGAGGATGAGACACGAACAGAATAAACGCCGCGCGCTCGGCGCAACAGACAGGCGCAAATGACTTTAATTGCGGTAATAGATTGCTGAGTTATTTTCAGAGAGGCGGCGAAGTTGAAAACCTCACCTCAGTGAACACCTTAACTACCTACACGGCACGCACAGGTTACTCCGTTGGTCGTCGGAGGGGCTCTCCCGTGGTCGTCGGAGGGCCTCTCCCGTGGTCGTCGGAGGGCCTCTCCCGTGGTCGTCGGAGGGGCTCTCCCGTGGCTCGAGGCCCCCTGGTTCGGAGGCTCTCCGTGGTCGTCGGAGGGGCTCTCCCGTGGTCGTCGGAGGGCCTCTCCCGTGGTCGTCGGAGGGCCTCTCCCGTGGTCGTCGGAGGGGCTCTCCCGTGGTCGTCGGAGGGCCTCTCCCGTGGTCATCGGAGGGGCTCTCCCGTGGTCGTCGGAGGGGCTCTCCCGTGGTCGTCGGAGGGCCTCTCCCGTGGTCATCGGAGGGCTCTCCCGTGGTCGTCGGAGGGCCTCTCCCGTGGTCGTCGGAGGGCCTCTCCCGTGGTCGTCGGAGGGGCTCTCCCGTGGTCGTCGGAGGGCCTCTCCCGTGGTCGTCGGAGGCTCTCCGTGGTCTCGAGCTCCCGTGGTCGTCGGAGGGCTCTCCGTGGTCGGAGGCCTCCGTGTGTCGGAGGGCTCTCCCGTGGTCGCGCGACCACTGACTACTTGCTTTAGGTGGACTCGAACGAAGATTGAATACTCGGTACATTCTCAGAATACTTCGTCTGTTTTTTTACACTTCTTTATATTACATTTACTAACCAGACAAAATTATTTGGCTTTAAATAACTCGTCAACTAATTGCTAAATAATTATATGATGGGATGAAGGCTCGTGTTATAGCGAGGAGGATGGGAAAGGAAGGTTGTGAACGCAGGGAGGATAAGAAAGCAAGGAGGATGAGGAAGCAGTGAGAGGTCAGGAAGAAGGCAGAGTTAGGGGAAAGCAAAGAAAAAACAGAACAGGAAAGGCACGAAATTAACGCTAAGATTCACGAAATGAGCGAAACATTGCTACGCGAATCAGAAATTTTACTTACGAAATAAAGCGAATCTCATGGTGGGAAGCAGCTAATGAAAAGCAACTCATCACAATTAGCGATCATCTTTTTTTTGCAACTAACATCGTTGCTAATGTTGTTATATGTCTGAAAAGCTGACTGCCTCGGCAAAAAAAATAAACAACAACAATGTGGGATTGTCTATTTTAATAGCACGTTCTTTCAGCGTTACTGTGCTTGGCAGCGTAAAGTCAGTTTGCTTGTGCGCGCTTAATAGTCAGTTAGCGTGGCGCAGCAAAAGTCCACGTACTGCTTGTGTACCTTGCTGGGAGCATTAATAGTCCACGTTACTTGCTTGTGGCGCAGCATTAATAGTCCACGTTACTTGCTTGTGGCGCAGTGAACGGTGTGTTCTGTAGCGAAACATTTGTACCATTTGTAACCTAGGTGTACCATGGTGAACTATTTGTACCACTCTGAATTTGTTTTATTCGTCGGGGAACTGTTTGTTCCATAATGAATTAATTGAATAAGACACTATATGCGGTTTATGGCAAGTATTGTGGGGTTTATTGAAGGATTTATTTTATGGGGTTTACTGAAGGATTTATTGTGGGGTGTTATTGCAAGGTTTATTGCAGAATTTATTGAAGGATTAATTGGGGGGTTTATTGCAAGGTTTATTGCAGGATTTATTGTAGGATATATTGAAGGATTAATTGGGGGTTTATTGCAAGGCTTATTACGGGATATATTTTAGGATTTTTGAAAGATTTATTGTAGGGATTTTTGCAAGGTTTATCGGAGATTTATTTCAGGATTGAAAAATCCCTTATGGAGGGAACGTTTTCTCAATAAATGCCATAAATGCCATACTGAGTCATATTCAATTACTGTAATTGACCGTACATTCTACCAGTGAAGTACAGTGAATTATATGTACCGTAGTGAATTAATTGAAGTGTAGTGAATTAACTATTTGATCAATAGAGAGCAAATCACAATTACTTTTAACCAAGACAAACATATAACTACAGGTTGTTTTAATTCACATTAGCTCTCCAAACAGCGTGTTGGATTCTGTTGTTGTTCAAACAGAACTCAACCTGGAACAAGTACACAGGCTGGGAACTCCACAGATGGTGTAATTGTATAGCACAGCTGTGTGAGAACATAGATCAGATAATCTAAATAAAGAATAAAAAAGAGGAGGGGTAAAATGTGAGAAAGGGAGGGGGAAAAGAGAAAGAGAGAGAGAGAGGGGGGAAGGAATAAAAAAAGGAATTGACGAAAGAATAATCAGGAAATGAAGGACTATGAGGAAGACGAATAGTCAGGAGAAAGAAAGAAAAACACGAGGAGAGAAAAGGCGGAAGAGGGGCAAGGGGAAAAAAGGAAGCGGAGGGCAAGAACATGAGATAGAAAGAGAAAGTTTGGGGAGAGGGGCTTAGGAACCAGAAAAGACTTCCAACGCGATCTCTGAGCCAGCGTCAAATGAAAACTAAGCGAGCCTGGTATATTCTCTCACACGTTGTACCACACTTCACTCTGGAATGGAGATTCCCGAGCTGCTCCAAGATCCTCTGGAGAATATGCATGACAGAGAAGAGCAAATAGACTAACAAATATAGAGTTACAAACTAAATAAATATAGTGTAATACTTATGAGAAAACTAATGTCAAACGCATTTTTGTTGACGTTATATTAAAAAATTACGATATTGACGTTAGAAAGATTAATGTTTACTTAATAATAATAATAATAATAATAATAATAATAATAATAATAATAATAATAATAATAATAATAATAATAATAATAATAATAATAATAATAATAATAATAATAACAATAATATTAATAACTTAGCAATTCGTATTACATATTATTATTAAAGCATTTATTAACTGTATAGAGCTTTATCATGAGATCTCTAAGCTCTATGCAGGGCGAAACGTTATCTCTGTTAAAAAAAGTCTTTTTTTTTTTCTTAAATATGTCACGTGGGTCCAACTTTTTAATAATCAGAATTTAAAGTTTATAATCTGATCGTTGTTTATTATTAAGACAAATGAGAGTAATATTCGTGGGTCCTTTTCTTCCTGGCTTTAAAACAATCACTTACACTCCATTAAAACAATCACTAGAACTTTTTAAAAACAATAACTTATACTTCGTTACAGTCCCTAGAACTGAATAAAAACAATCACATATACTTCTTTAAAACAATCACTAGAGCTGTATTAATACAATCAACCACACTCCTTGAAAACAATCACCACAACTTTGTAAAAACAATCACCAGAACCCTTGCAAAAATTTCACCTTCAACGTCTCCTGCCATAGGACTGCAGTGCTCACTGTTGTCTTGTTATCAGAGCCCAAGATGACGGAGTCTACAGGAAGAGTGTAAGACGTTCTTGAACCCACTTGAGTCGCTTCTTCAGAGTATTGGGAAGGAAGAGATTGCTGAAATGCAAATAATGGAGCTACCATAAGGAATATATGCGAGAAGAGTTCTCCTTTGGCAGGTGTTCTGTATGGTTGTGTGATGTTGTGTGTGTTTGTGGCTGCAGGGGTCGAGTCACAGCTCCCTGCCCCGACTCTTCGCTGGTCGTTAATAGGTTCACTGTCTCCCTGCTCCATTAGCTTTATCATACCTCTTCTTAAATCAATAAGACATTGAATTTGACCTTGCCAGGATACACACGCGCGCGTGTGTGTGTGTGTTAGTTACCATTTTGTCCTAGGCACATGTCGATTAGACACTAGGCCTGTGTGTGTGTGTGTGTGTATGTAACGAAACACTTCGAAATGTTTCGGCCCCGCCGGGAATTGAACCCGGGCCCTCCGTGCGTGAAGCAAGAGCGCTAGCCACCATGCCATTGGGGCGTGTGTAGACATCTGTTTGTACTCACCTAATTGTATTTTCAGGGGTCGATCCACAACTCCTGGCTGTGCTGGGTTCACATGATGCTTCCTGGTTCTCTCTGTCTCTTTCTCTCGACGTTTCGTGACCCCTTTCCCTGGCATTCCTATTACTAAAGCTGTGTACAGATCCTGCCTCTAGCACGTCGTTGTCCAGGTTATCCCACTTCCTGATCGCTCTGAAGCTAAAAAGATGATTCCTTGTTGAAATTATTCCCCTTTATTGGGACCACAGTCTCTGCTCCCTTCCTTAATATCCATGGTAATATGTTGCTTTCATTTCCTCTAGTATTTTCCTCGTTTCTTCCTTCTCTCTCTCTCTCTCTCTCTCTCTCTCTCTCTCTCTCTCTCTCTCTCTCTCTCTCTCTCTCTCTCTCTCTCTCTCTCTCTCTTCTCTCTCTCTCTCTCTCTCTCTCTCTCTCTCTCTCTCTCTCTCTCTCTCTCTCTCTCTCTCTCTCTCTCTCTCTCTCTCTCTCTCTCTCTCTCTCTCTCTCTCTCTCTCTCTGTATTCCGGATTCTGCTGTCGGCTATATTTCTTTCTTTTCCATGTTATTTCCTGTATTTGTTCTACTTTATCTATCCTGTTAAGTAACGTCAGCTTGTTGCTTACTTTTGGTTCACAACATCAACCACCACATACCACAACATCAACACCACATACCACAACATCAACCACCACATACCACAACATCAACCACCACATACCACAACATCAACCACCACATACCACAACATCAACCACCACATACCACAACATCAACCACCACATACCACAACATCAACAACCACATACCACAACATCAACCACCACATACCACAACATCAACCACCACATACCACAACATCAACCACCACATACCACAACATCAACCACCACATACCACAGCATCAACCACCACATAAACCCCAAAACACTCAACCACCACATACCACAACATCAACCACCACATACCACAACATCAACCACCACATACCACATCAACCACCACATACCACAACATCAACCACCACATACCACAACATCAACCACCACATACCACAACATCAACCACCACATACCACAACATCAACCACCACATACCACAACATCAACCACCACATACCACAACATCAACCACCACATACCACATCAACCACCACATACCACAACATCAACCACCACATACCACACATCAACCACCACATACCACAACATCAACAACCACATACCACAACATCAACACCACATACCACAACATGAACCACCACATACCACAACATCAACCACCACATACCACAACATCAACCACCACATACCACAACATCAACCACCACATACCACAACATCAATCACCACATACCACAGCATCAACCACCACATACCACAACATCAACCACCACATACCACATCAACCCCATCCCATCATACCCACATACATCAACCACCACATACCACAACATCAACCACCACATACCACAACATCAACCACCACATACCACATACCACAACATCAACCACCACATACCACAACATCAACCACCACATACCACAACATCAACCACCACATACCACAACATCAACCACCACATACCACAACATCAACCACCACATACCACAACATCAACCACCACATACCACAACATCAACAACCACATACCACAACATCAACACCACATCCACAACATCAACACCACATACCACAACATCAACCACCACATACCACAGCATCAACCACCACATACCACAACATCAACCACCACATACCACAACATCAACCACCACATACCACACATCAACCACCACATACCACAACATCAACCACCACATACCACAACATCAACCACCACATACCACAACATCAACCACCACATACCACAACATCAACCACCACATACCACAACATCAACCACCACATACCACAACATCAACCACCACATACCACAGCATCAACCACCACATCCACAACATCAACACCACATACCACAACATCAACCACCACATACCACAGCATCAACCACCACATACCACAACATCAACCACCACATACCACATCAACCACCACACACCACAACATCAACCACCACATACCACAACATCAACCACCACATACCACAGCATCAACCACAACATACCACAGCATCAACCACCACATACCACAACATCAACCACCACATACCACATCAACCACCACATACCACAGGTAAAAATCTCATGCATTATATTAAATCTTTACAGCCGCTAGACCCAGGTTGCCCAATATCGTTTTCCGATGGCAATTTTTGTGAATATTGGGGACAATGCGCCTTTTAAGCCAAGCATATTTTTTTTTATGTCTCATCATACATGTTCTTCCTGTCTCTCTGTAGACAAGTGCTTCCTATTTTTATTTCCCTATCGTAGTTCCGAATCCTTAAAATATCTGATAAATAATATAGATTTTTTTTCAAAGTGCTCGTTTTGAGTCGGTGAGTAATGGGCGATATTTTCTTGTTGAATAAATTTGCCTAGAGAAGGACTATTAAAGCAGGTGAATACATTACCCCCCCACTCACAGCTAATCTATGTCAGTTCTCCTCAAGATATGTACACTGAGAGGTGTCTCTCACTGTATGTCTCACTGTATGTCTCTCACTGTATGTCTCACTGTATGTCTCACTGTATGTCTCTCACTGTATGTCTCACTGTATGTCTCTCACTGTATGTCTCACTGTATGTCTCACTGTATGTCTCACTGTATGTCTCACTGTATGTCTCACTGTATGTCTCACTGTATGTCTCACTGTATGTCTCACTGTGTCTCTCACTGTGTCTCTCACTGTATGTCTCACTGTATGTCCTCACTGTATGTCTCACTGTATGTCTCTACTGTGTCTCTCACTGTTGTCATGTATGTCTCAGTAGTTTACTGTAATCCCTTAAATAGTCTAGTATTCTTCACTGTATGTATTAAGGTTACCTGTTCACTTAATGCTCAGTACCAGATCCAGTAGCTACTGTTGACCCTGTTTCTCACTGTGTGTCCAGTATGTTCTCAATTAGGTACTCAGATACAGGTACTATGCACTGTGTCCTACCGTAGTCTTTTACTGTGGTGACCAGTATTCTCACTGCATGTCCACTGTATGTTCTCCTGATGTTACTATTTCTAATTTGTCCATTCATGTCTCACTGTATGTCTCACTGTATGCTCTTCATGTATGTCTCACTGTAATGTCTCATAGTATGTCTTCCTGTATGTCTCACTGTGAGTCTCATGTATCTCTTCACTGATATGTCTCAGGGGTAGCTCTCACTGTATGTCTACTGTTATATGTCTCTCTACATGTGTCTCTACTGTATGTCTCACTGTATGTCTCACTGTATGTCTCTCACTGAATGTCTCACTGTATGTCTCTCACTGTGTCTCTCATTGTGTACATGTATGCTGAGAGTTTACTTTAATCCCTAAAATAGGGATTAAAGTATTCTTGCCTGGCAGTGAAAAGGTTACCTGTTCACTTAATGACCAGGTACCCAGATACAGGTACTAGACTGGTCCTGACCCGGGTCTTCTCCATGTGGTGACCAGTTTTTCAACCCAGTTAACCAACCTATGTTAGTTCCCATGTGTATATTTCTAAATTTTCCATTCTGCGCACTTATGTGACGCTGTGCCTGTCGTAGTTTACGTATTAATGCTTTGAAACTCAATAGCAGATAAAGAAAAGGTTTTCGAATATTGGCATCAAGTGCCTCGTGACGTCTGTGTCACTACTCCTTGCCGTGAAGGATCCAAGCGGGTTTAGAGCTTCTCATAAGTATATTATTGTTGATATGATTTTAGTTCTTAGAGAGATGTGTTTATTAATAACAGACGCAAAATAGCGTCGGCGTAGAACTGACGCTAGTGAAGGAAAGTCACGTTTTGGAACAAGATATTACTAGGCAACGTTTCGCTTTTTTAGAGAACTAAACAGCGAAACGTTCTCAATAAATCCTCGTCCGCAGCGTGTGCCTTTTCTTGAGCATAATATTGTATACTGACAGAAATTCAGAAACATAAATACGCAGTCAGAACAGTTTACAATACATGTGTTCAAGCAGTCCTCGAGTACGCAGCACCAGTGGAGCACCCACACAAGAAGAAGGTACAAATCTTCACATCAGTTCTGTTACTTGAGCAGTAAAATAAATACTTTATGTTTCCTGTATGTCTCCATCAAATTGTTGGTTATTTGGGAATTATAAAATACCTCAGTAAGCCTGAAATTGTTTCACATGATGGTAGGATTGCTGGTTACTTTTCAGTCTCATAAACACGTAAGATAACAGGTATATCTTGCTACTTCTACTTACAATTAGGTCATACTACACTTCCATATACACACATCTTTATTTACACACTCATCTGGGTTTTCTTCTATCAGCATTTTAAAGAAAATTAAAAAAAAATCCACTAAAATGAAGGTATTTTTGATTAAAAATTATTAATTTAGAAGGCGAGGTTTAAATAGACTTAGATAAACTTGGTTTTGAAAGAATTATTACCCATTCAGATTTTCTCACGATTTTTGCCATGGTTTATAGTGAATCTCATGAAAGAAAATAATGTACTTTAATCATAAATGAACATGGTACGTCACATCATTATAGGGTGAACTAATGTGCATTCTAAAAGTTTACGAAATCGTTACCTATTTATAAAGAAGCAATAATCATAAAAAATAACTATTATTCCATTAATGCTAAATATCTAGATAAAAAAGTGTCCCTAACACACACACACACACACACACACACACACATACATACAACAGGCCTAGTGTCTAATCGACATGTGCCTAGGACAAAATGGTAACTAACATGTCTTATGAGGAGAGGTTAAGGGAAATCGACCTGACGACACTGGAGGACAGGAGATATAGGGGGGATATGATAACGACATGAAATACTGAGAGGAATCGACAAGGTGGACAGAGACAGGATGTTCCAGAGATGGAACACAGCAACAAGGGGTCACAGTTGGAAGTTGAAGACTCAGATGAATCACAGGGATGTTAGGAAGAATTTCTTTAGTCACAGATTTGTCAGGAAGTGGAATAGTCTGGGAAGTGATGTAGTGGAGGTAGGATCCATACATAGCTTTAAGAAGAGGTATGATAAAGCTCATGGAGCAGGAAGAGTGACCTAGTAGCGGCCAGTGAAGAGGCGTGGCCAGGAGCTGTGAATCGACCCCTGCAACCACAACTAGGTGAGTACAACTAGGTGAGTGCACACTCACACACACACACACACATAATGGTTTTCGAATTTTATTGAACTAATGTTTATACTGACAGTGAGCAAGTATATTAACACAAAACATGAATAACATCAGTTAATCGTTCAAAATACGTATCACTGCTGTAAATACAGCAGCTCAGTGGTAGGTGTTGGACTTCGCAGTTTGCAAAACTTAGAGAACTTGGAGAGATGGTTAGGTGTCTCATCAGTGTGGGATAGATAAGTTGTTAGAGGACTGGCCTCGTTGGAATGACCCTCTCCCACTCCAAAAAAAAAAAAAAAACATCCAGGTGACACAGGAGTGTCAGCTAGTGTCTACAGAGTGTTAGATGGGAATGTCAGCTGATGATTAAAGTGTCAGATGCGGACCTTGAAGGTGTATAAAGGTCGAGTCTACAGACACAACTAAGCTGCCCAAAAAATAGCATTTTTAGTTTCATCATAATGATGCTAAAACTCTGCCGAGGAGGATCTTGCATTCTGGCCAATCCTCGACCGAGGACTTTACATTCTGGCCAATCCTCGACCGAGGACTTTACATTCTGGCCAATCCTCGACCGAGGACTTTACATTCTGGCCAATCCTCGACCGAGGACTTTACATTATGGCCAATCCTCGACCGAGGACTTTACATTCTGGCCAATCCTCGAACGAGGACTTTACATTCTGGCCAATCCTCGACCGAGGACTTTACATTCTGGCCAATCCTCGACCGAGGACTTTACATTCTGGCCAATCCTCGACCGAGGACTTTACATTCTGGCCAATCCTCGACCGAGGACTTTACATTCTGGCCAATCCTCGACCGAGGACTTTACATTCTGGCCAATCCTCGACCGAGGACTTTACATTCTGGCCAATCCTCGACCGAGGACTTTACATTCTGGCCAATCCTCGACCGAGGACTTTACATTCTGGCCAATCCTCGACCGAGGACTTTACATTCTGGCCAATCCTCGACCGAGGACTTTACATTCTGGTCAATCCTCGACCGAGGACTTTACATTCTGGCCAATCCTCGACCGAGGACTTTACATTCTGGTCAATCCTCGACCGAGGACTTTACATTCTGGTCAATCCTCGACCGAGGACTTTACATTCTGGTCAATCCTCGACCGAGGACTTTACATTCTGGCCAATCCTCGACCGAGGACTTTACATTCTGGCCAATCCTCGACCGAGGACTTTACATTCTGGCCAATCCTCGACCGAGGACTTTACATTCTGGCCAATCCTCGACCGAGGACTTTACATTCTGGTCAATCCTCGACCGAGGACTTTACATTCTGGCCAATCCTCGACCGAGGACTTTACATTCTGGTCAATCCTCGACCGAGGACTTTACATTCTGGTCAATCCTCGACCGAGGACTTTACATTCTGGTCAATCCTCGACCGAGGACTTTACATTCTGGCCAATCCTCGACCGAGGACTTTACATTCTGGCCAATCCTCGACCGAGGACTTTACATTCTGGTCAATCCTCGACCGAGGACTTTACATTCTGGTCAATCCTCGACCGAGGACTTTACATTCTGGTCAATCCTCGACCGAGGACTTTACATTCTGGTCAATCCTCGACCGAGGACTTTACATTCTGGTCAATCCTCGACCGAGGACTTTACATTCTGGTCAATCCTCGACCGAGGACTTTACATTCTGGTCAATCCTCGACCGAGGACTTTACATTCTGGTCAATCCTCGACCGAGGACTTTACATTCTGGTCAATCCTCGACCGAGGACTTTACATTCTGATCAATCCTTGGCCGAGGGACACACCTCAGTCTACCTCATCCTCGGAGGAGGAGGAGCTATTTCTAAGAAGGAAAGAGACTCCGAACATCAGGAGATGCTGCAAGATGTTCAGTGTCTCCTGTCACAACATCTTGGCTGTTAGGGGACAAGATAAAGATGCTGTCCTCCCTCATGTGGACACCTGGGTATAAGAAGAATGTCATCTCCTCTTACTCTCCGGAATTCTGAATCACAGCGCAAGTTCTGGAACACCTGGATGTCATGAGAAAGTCCTCACCTGGGTGTTTATGTTGGGTGTTTGTTTAGGACCTTGCAAGTGTTGGATATTATTATTATTGTTATTGTTGTTTTTATTATTATTATTATTATTATTATTGCATTTTATTATTATAATTATAATTATTATTGTTGTTGATGTTGTTAGTATTAGTAATTTATTATTATTATTATTATTATTATTATTATTATATTATTATTATTATTATTATTATTATTATTATTATTATTATTATTATTATTATTATTATTATTATTATTATTATTATTATTATTATTATTATTATTATTGTAACATCAATAACTATCTTGCCGGAGGCGCACCGACATTACGACTCAGATGCCCCCAAACTGTAACCTTCTTTCCTTCAGAGTGCAGGTACTGTACCTTCCACCTACAGGACTCAAGTCTGGTTAACCGGTTTCCCTGAATCCCTTCATAAATTCAATGGAAGAAACTGTGGAGGCTCGATCCTCCTTTACAAGTGAAAGACCCGATTTCATTCCTGGGTGGAAACGTTCACCATATTTCCATACACTACTTCCACTGTTCACCTAGCAGGAAGTAGGTTCCATATACTACCGCCACTGTTCACCTAACAGGAAGTAGGTTCCGGGGTGTTGCCATACTGTTGCGGGTGGCATTCTTGGGGGATAGAAAGGGATAGTGATAGTATACCTTATATAAGGTTGGTCTATAAGATGAGCTCAGGTAGAAAAAACAACAACTGCTACACAGTAAATTAAACTATTTCCCTGCAAATTCAATAGTTACCATGTAAATTCAACTGTTACCCTGTAAATTCAACTGTTACCCTGTAAATTCAACTGTTACCCTGTAAATTCAACTGTTACCCTGTAAATTCAACTGTTACCCTGTAAATTCAACTGTTACCCTGTAAATTCAACTGTTACCCTGTAAATTCAACTGTTACCCTGTAAATTCAACTGTTACCCTGTAAATTCAACTGTTACCCTGTAAATTCAACTGTTACCCTGTAAATTCAACTGTTACCCTGTAAATTCAACTGTTACCCTGTAAATTCAACTGTTACCCTGTAAATTCAACTGTTACTCTGTAAATTCAATTGTTACCATGTAAATTCAACTGTTATCTTGTAAATTCAACTGTTACCCTGTAAATTCAATTGTTACCATGTAAATTCAACTGTTACCCTGTAAATTCAACTATTACTCTGTAAATTCAATTGTTACCCTGTAAATTCAACAGTTACCTGTAAATTCAATTGTTAAACTGTAAATTCAACTGTAACCCTGTAAATTCAACTGAAACCCTGTAAATTCAACTGTTACCCTGTAAATTCAACTGTTACCCTGTAAATTCAACTGTTACCCTGTAAATTCAACTGTTACCCTGTAAATTCAACTGTTACCCTGTAAATTCAACTGTTACCCTGTAAATTCAACTGTTACCCTGTAAATTCAACTGTTACCCTGTAAATTCAACTGTTACCCTGTAAATTCAACTGTTACTCTGTAAATTCAATTGTTACCATGTAAATTCAACTGTTATCTTGTAAATTCAATTGTTACCCTGTAAATTCAATTGTTACCATGTAAATTCAACTGTTACCCTGTAAATTCAACTATTACTCTGTAAATTCAATTGTTACCCTGTAAATTCAACAGTTACCTGTAAATTCAATTGTTAAACTGTAAATTCAACTGTAACCCTGTAAATTCAACTGAAACCCTGTAAATTCAACTGTTACCCTGTAAATTCAATTGTTACTCTGTAAATTCAATTGTTACCCTGTAAATGCATATGTTTTCCTGTAAATTCAATAGAGTAAAATAGTTCTAAAATAGTGGACAGTAGCTTTGCTGATGATGCGTCTCTACACTGAGCGAAACGTTGTGACAGTAAAAAATTGTTTCTTCACTTTTATTTATTTTATTTACTTCCTCACAGTCTGCTATGAAGCACTTTCTTCCTGCCAAACTTAGTCGAAAAAAGTTTACATAGAATACATTGTCTCTAAAACACCAGGTTAACTTTGTTGAATTTGTTTGCCCGATGCTCAAGTTTAAACTCTGCTGAAGAAAGTAACTTAGTGGAGGAACAAAATTTGATTTTGACTTTCTAAAATTTAGGAAAATATTGCGTGTTCGATTCAGAAGAGTGCTGGGTGCTGCTGGGAAGTGCTGGGTGCTGCTGGGAAGTGTTGGGTGCTGCTGGGAAGTGTTGGGTGCTGCTGGGAAGTGCTGGGTGCTGCTGGGAAGTGCTGGGTGCTGCTGGGAAGTGCTGGGTGCTGATGGGAAGTGCTGGGTGCTGCTGGGAAGTGCTGGGTGCTGCTGGGAAGTGCTGGGTGCTGCTGGGAAGTGCTGGGTGCTGCTGGGAAGTGCTGGGTGCTGCTGGGAAGTGCTGGGTGCTGCTGGGAAGTGCTGGGTGCTGCTGGGAAGTGCTGGGTGCTGCTGGGAAGTGCTGGGTGCTGCTGGGAAGTGCTGGGTGCTGCTGGGAAGTGCTGGGTGCTGCTGGGAAGTGTGTGCTGGGTGCTTGCTGGGAAGTGCTGGGTGCTGCTGGGAAGTGCTGGGTGCTGCTGGGAAGTGCTGGGGCTGCTGGAAGTGCTGGGTGCTGCTGGGAAGGGATGCTGGGTGCTGCTGGGAAGTGCTGGGTGCTGCTGGGAAGTGCTGGGTGCTGCTGGGAAGTGCTGGGTGCTGCTGGGAAGTGCTGGGTGCTGCTGGGAAGTGCTGGGTGCTGCTGGGAAGTGCTGGGTGCTGCTGGGAAGGCTGGGTGCTGCTGGGAAGTGCTGGGTGCTGCTGGGAAGGTGCTTGGGTGCTGCTGGAAGTGCTGGGTGCTGCTGGGAAGTGCTGGGTGCTGCTGGGAAGTGCTGGGTGCTGCTGGGAAGTGCTGGGTGCTGCTGGGAAGTGCTGGTGCTGTGGGAAGTGCTGGTGCTGCTGGGAAGTGCTGGGTGCTGCTGGGAAGTGCTGGGTGCTGCTGGGAAGTGCTGGGTGGCTGGAAGTGGGTGCTGCTGGAAGTGCTGGGTGCTGGGAAGTGCTGGGTGCTGCTGGGAAGTGCTGGGTGCTGCTGGGAAGTGCTGGGTGCTGCTGGGAAGTGCTGGGTGCTGCTGGGAAGTGCTGGGTGCTGCTGGGAAGTGCTGGGTCTGAAGTGTGGGCTGCTGGGAAGTGCTGGGTGCTGCTGGGAAGTGCTGGGTGCTGCTGGGAAGTGCTGGGTGCTGCTGGGAAGTGCTGGGTGCTGCTGGGAAGTGCTGGGTGCTGCTGGGAAGTGCTGGGTGCTGCTGGGAAGTGCTGGGTGCTGCTGGGAAGTGCTGGGTGCTGCTGGGAAGTGCTGGGTGCTGCTGGGAAGTGCTGGGTGCTGCTGGGAAGTGCTGGGTGCTGCTGGGAAGTGCTGGGTGCTGCTGGGAAGTGCTGGGTGCTGCTGGGAAGTGCTGGGTGCTGCTGGGAAGTGCTGGGTGCTGCTGGGAAGTGCTGGGTGCTGCTGGGAAGTGCTGGGTGCTGCTGGGAAGTGCTGGGTGCTGCTGGGAAGTGCTGGGTGCTGCTGGGAAGTGCTGGGTGCTGCTGGGAAGTGCTGGGTGCTTGCTGCGGAAGGCTGGGTGCTGCTGGGAAGTGCTGGGTGCTGCTGGGAAGTGCTGGGTGCTGCTGGGAAGTGCTGGGTGATATGGGAAGTGCTGGGTGCTGCTGGGAAGTGCTGGGTGCTGCTGGGAAGTGCTGGGTGCTGCTGGGAAGTGCTGGGTGCTGCTGGGAAGTGCTGGGTGCTGCTGGGAAGTGCTGGGTGCTGCTGGGAAGTGCTGGGTGCTGCTGGGAAGTGCTGTGTGCTGAAGCTTGGGAAGTGCTGGGTCGCTGGGAAGTGCTGTGTGTGGAAGTGCTGGGTGCTGCTGGGAAGTGTTGGGTGCTGCTGGGAAGTGCTGGGTGCTGCTGGGAAGTGCTGGGTGCTGCTGGGAAGTGCTGGTGCTGCTGGGATGTGCTGGGAGAGACTTAACTAGACAACAACGACGTAGTTTGTACACAAAAAGAGAGATGTGCATCACTATCTCTCACTCTAGTCGGTCTCTCCATCTCACCAACTTAACAGAGATATCTCCATCTGACCAAGTTCACAACTTTCTTCATCACAACACTCTCGGATAACTTGATGCACCAAACTCACTGCTCCAAGTTTTCTTGCAGTTTCTTGTCCCAGCAGAGGCGACATTTATTCTGGCATCACTGGCATTTTATCACCGTCTTGCAGTATCAGATGTGACACCTATTATGGCAAAACTCATATTTTTCTATCACTTTGAAGTATCATGTTAAAAAAATTACGTGAGTTTACAGAGTGAGAACTCTTATTTTACCTTAATTCATTTGCAGGCTAAGAGTTCTTAGTCATCATCATCTTTTACAGACTAAGAGCTGAGAAACTGGGAAATCCGGGCAGTAGAGATTTCAAAGACTGTTTAACAGTTTTAGATGTGACTGAACCGGAAGTCGAGGCTAAGCGGAGATGAGAACAGGACTGGAACAATGCAAGGCGTATGGAAGAGCAGTATATACTACATGGCGTAAAGAACAACAGTTAAACGCAACATGACGTAAGGAACAGCAGTGGAACACTACATGACGTAAGGAACAGCAGTGGAACACTACATGACGTAAGTAGCAGCAGTGGAACACTACATAATGTAAGCAACACACTCGACTTATCTAGGATGCAAAACGTTCTTTCATAGGTCACATTAGATCTGATTTTCTCCTTGCAACACATCCATTAAATTTCTGAATAGCTAAGTAAGTCGATCAGTTATATTTAGCTCTGCATTTTGTTGTTCCTGTTATTTTAACTTATATTTCAGATTCAACATTTGCAGCAGCGCTTTCTAAACTGTCAAACTTTTTAAGTGTGATTGTGAAATGTGGAGCAGATTTTTCACAATGTTTGCGCTGTTAAATCTGGATTAACAGTATCTTAAGGATTACAGTGTAAATCTGGATTAGGACTTTCTCTAAGCTTATGTGGGAATCTAGATAAAGCACTTTCGAAGTTTTCTCTTGAACTTTACTGGATCTGTAATGGCGTTGTTCGAAGCTCAAGCTGAAACTGAATAACAAAGCAGCACCAAGTGCGTTGTTTTGCATATGTTAACAAAATGGCTGACTTTCAGTGGAGATTTTTATTCCTAGCACTTTAAGTAAGGGAGAGTAGAGGCTCGCTGGTGGGGAGTTCGTCTACTGTCCGAATTCACCTTGCACTCTCATGTACCAACCATCTCTCACCCTGAGTATGCACCACTCTCTTGGGCTTTCTTCCTCCACGTCTCCGACTTCTGGTCAGGTAGTGGACTGCACAAGGCGGTTCATCTCTCTTCACCTCGGCCTTATTTGATCTATCACTTCAACAGAACCAATGTTTACAAGGTCCCGTCCTTACATTCCAGACGTGGCACACTACAGAGCGGGCAGTTCTACCGTAGCTGTACTCTCAGTTCTACCGTAGCTGTACTCTCAGTTCAACCGTAGCTGTACTCTCAGTTCTACCGTAGCTGTACTCTCAGTTCTACCGTAGCTGTACTCTCAGTTCTACCGTAGCTGTACTCTCAGTTCAACCGTAGCTGTACTCTCAGTTCTACCGTAGCTGTACTCTCAGTTCTACCGTAGCTGTACTCTCAGTTCAACCGTAGCTGTACTCTCAGTTCTACCGTAGCTGTAATCTCAGTTCAACCGTAGCTGTACTCTCAGTTCTACCGTAGCTGTACTCTCAGTTCTACCGTAGCTGTACTCTCAGTTCTACCGTAGCTGTACTCTCAGTTCTACCGTAGCTGTACTCTCAGTTCTACCGTAGCTGTACTCTCAGTTCTACCGTAGCTGTACTCTCAGTTCTACCGTAGCTATACTCTCATATACATAATATGTGGACCTTGGAGATATAAGGCTAACTAGTCATGCAAAAACCCTGACCCAAACTAGGTTGCTTAATACACACACAACCCGCACATATAAAAAGAGAGGAGCTTACGACGACGTTTCGGTCCGACTTGGACCATTTACAAAGTCACCTGTGTGACGGTCACGGTATTGTGCCTTTTTTGTTATTTAGGTTGCTTAACTTTAACAATAGTTAAATAACTATTATTAATAAGTGGACCGTGGAGACGTGAGGTTAACTGAACATACAATAACCCTGACACAAAGTAGTTTACTTAACGTTAACAATAGTTAAATAACGAAGGTGTTGTTAGAACCGGGGTTATTAAATGAGGTATAATAGCCACATCCTTCTTTGAAAATATTTGTAGGAACTTTAAAATAGGGTCCTTAAAAATAAGAATAATATATAAAAGAGACATAAGAAAAGATGGAGAAAATGGAGAGATGGAGAGAATGAGAGAGATAGAAAGGGGAGACGAAGAGAGTGGGGGAGATTTAGAAGGTGACGAAGGACCGGATTATAATAGTGAATAGAAGAAATTAGATTCCGGATATAAGTGGGAAAAAATACGGAGGAAAAAGAGAAGAAAAATCAGCTGTGCTTGACGGCAGCTGAAAGCAGAACAAATTATGTATTCATGAGAAGTGTTGTGAGAAGCAAGAGTGTGAGTGTGTGTGTGTGTGAGAGCAGCGAGTGCGTGAGAGTGTGTGAGAGAGCGTGAGTGTGTGTGTGTGTGTGTGAGAGCGAGCGAGTGCGTGAGTGTGAGAGAGAGCGTGTGAGTGTGTGTGTGTGAGAGAGAGCGAGTGCGTGAGTGTGTGAGAGAGAGCGTGTGAGTGTGTGTGTGTGTATGAGAGCGAGCGAGTGCGTGAGAGTGTGTGAGAGAGCGTGAGTGTGTGTGAGTGTTTGAGTGTGTGTGTGTGTACTCACCTAATTGTGGTTGCAGGGGTCGAGACTCAGCTCCTGGACCTGCCTCTTCGCTGTCCGCTACTGGGTCTCTGCTCTCCCTGCTCCATGAGCTTTATCATACCTTATCTTAAAACTATGTATGGTTCCCGCCTCCACTATATCGTTCTCTAGACTATTCCACTTCCTGACTACTCTGTGGCTGAAGAAATGCTTCCTAACATCCCTTTGACTCATCTGAGTCTTCAGCTTCCAGTTGTGTCCCCTTGTTTCTGTGTTCCCTCTCTGGAACATCCTGTCACTATCTACCTTGTCAATTCACCGCAGTATTTTGTATGTCGTTATCATGTCTCCTCTAACCCTTCTGTCCTCCAGTGTTGTTAGTCCTATTTCCCTCAACCTTTCTTCATAGGGCAGTCCCCTGAGTTGTGGAACTAGCCTTGTCGCAAACCTTTGCACTTTCTCTAATTTCTTGACATGCTTAACCAGGTGTGGGTTCCAAACTGGTGCTGCATACTCTAGTATGGGCCTGACGTACACGGTATACAGTGTCTTGAACGATTCCTTGTTAAGGTAACGGAACGCTAATCTTAGGTTTGCCAGTCGCCCATATGCTGCCGCAGTTATCTGGTTGATGTGTGTTTCCGGAGACGTGCTTGGCGTTATACTCACCCCAAGGTCTTTCTCCTTTGGTGAGATTTGTAGCCTTTGTCCACCTAGCCTGTACTCTGTGTGTGTGTATGTGTGTGTGTGTGTGTACTCACCTAATTGTACTCACCTAATTGTGGTTGCAGGGGTCGAGACTCAGCTCCTGGCCCCGCCTCTTCCTGTGTGTGTGTGTGTGAGAGAGAGAGAGCGAGTGAGGGTGTGTGTGAGAGAGAGTGTATGAGTGTGTGTGAGAGAGTGCGTGAGTGTGTGTGAGTGTTTGAGAGTGTGTGTGAGAGAAAGAGGCGTGTGCGTGTGTGAGAGTGTGTATGTTAGTTAGTTACCATTTGTCCAAGGCACATGTCGGTTAGACACTAGGCCTGGTGTATATGTGTGTGTGTGTGTGTGTTGGTTGTAGCAGTGTGTGTGTGTGTGTGTGTGTGTGAGTGTACTCACCTAGTTGTGGCCCCGCCTCTTCGCTGGCCGCTACTGGGTCACGCTCCCTGCTCCATGAGCTTTATCATACCTCTCCTTAAAGCTATGTATGGAACCTGCCTCCACTACATCGCTTCCCAAGATATTCCACTTCCCGACCACTCTGTGACTGAAGAAATACTTCCTAACATCCCTGTGATTCATTTGAGTCTTCAACTTCCAACTGTGTCCCCTTGTTGCTGTGTCCCATCTCTGGAACATTCTGTCTCTGTCCACCTTGTCTATTCCTCTTAGTATCTTATATGTCGTTATCATGTCCCTCCTATCTCTCCTGTCCTCCAGTGTCGTCAGGTCGATTTCCCTTAACCTCTCCTCGTAGGACATACCCCTTAGCTCCGGGACTAGTCTTGTTGCAAACCTTTGCACTTTCTCTAGCTTCTTTACGTGCTTGGACTAGGTGTGGGTTCCAAACTGGTGCTGCATACTCCAGTATGGGCCTAACGTACACAGTGTACAGGTCCTGAACGATTCTTTATTAAGTGTCGGAATGCTGTTCTTAGGTTAGCTAGGCGCCCATATGCTGCAGCAGTTATTTGGTTGATGTGCGCCTCAGGAGACGTGTCTGTTGTTATACTCACCCCAAGATCTTTTTCCTTGCTTGAGGTTTGCAGTCTCTGGCCCCCTAGGCTGTACTCCGTCTGCGGTCTTCTTTGCCCTTCCCCAATCTTCATGACTTTGCACTTGGTGGGGTTGAACTCCAGGAGCAAATTGCTAGACAAGGCTTGCAGCCTGTCTAGATCCCTTTGTAGTTCTGCCTGGTCCTCGTCCGATTGAATTCTTCTCATCAACTTCACATCATCTGCAAACAGGGACACTTCGGAGTCTATTCCTTCCGTCATGTCGTTCACAAATACCAGAAACAGCACCGGTCCTAGGATTGACCCCTGTGGAACCCAACTCGTCACCGGTGCCCACTCTGACAGTGCATAAGAATGTAAGAAAGTGTGTGTGTGTGTGTGTGTGTGTGTGTGTGAGAGAGAGGTGAGGGTGTGTGATGGTATGTGAAGGCGTGTCAATGTGTTTCTTTGTGTGTACTCACCTACAAGTGGTTGCAGGGGTCGATTCACGGTTCCTGGCTGTTAGTTACCATTTTGTCCTAGGCACATGTCGATTTGACACTAGGCCTGTTGTATGTATGTGTGTGTGTGTGTGTGTAAGGAAACACTTCGAAATGTTTCCGCCCCGTCGGGAATAGAACCCGGGCCCTCCGTGCGTGAAGCGAGAGCTTTACCACTAGGCCACCGGGGTGTGTGTGTGTGTGTGTGTGTGTGTGTGTGTCACATGAGTACATATACGTACAACAAAGCGAACACTTAAATAATATATTTCAAAATTTCCTGTGTTTGTCATTGATTTTATTATAGCCTGTTTTTTAAAGCCTGAAAATAAAATAACATTTGCCAACCCGTACCGAAGAAAACTCACAGAACCTTGTATACTGCCGAGGTAATAAGATTAGAATACGTATAGGGACTTTAGGGCGGCCGCCAGATTTACCGTAATGCTGTGCCGTCTGTAGTCTCGGAAAATGCTTCCTGTAATTGACTACGTCATGATAATTACCCTTGGCTGTGAGGCGATAGAACGAGGCACAGTGAGGCGAGTTGTGAGGTAGTAAAGAGTGTGGTTGTGGGTTAGTTAGGGAGGTGGGATGGAGTGAGGGAGGTGGGATGGAGTGAGGGAGGTGGGATGGAGTGAGAGAGGGAGAGGGAAACAGTGAGGATGTGGGAGGGATTGAGGGAGGTGGAATGAGTGTGAGGAGTGAGAGAGAGAATGAGAGAAGTGACAGAAGGAGTGGGAGAAGGAGTGACAGAAGGAGTGAGGAAGGTGAAGAAATGGGCAAGGTGGTAAGTATATATTTGAAATAACATCTCCCCAGAACACCATACCATCAACATTATCTCTGGTGTTTTGTACTCGAAATTCCCAGCTATGAATCACTAGTCTCCTTGCTGCTCTTAGCTCTAAACATTGTTTAATAAATCATCATATAATTTCTAATGATTTCTCCTAGGTCCCTCTTTTCTCTTTCTCATCAGCGGAATTTTCAAACGTTTTTATATTCGCGTTTCACACTGTTATATCCAAAAAGTTTTACTTTTCACCTGTCAATATTGATACCATCGCGTCTCCGACCACCGCGAAAACCTATCCTTGCAGCCGTGTCTATTTTCCATCCTGCCTGATATACTATTACCTATCCATTCCCTGTTAAAGACCGCTCTTTTTCATGCATTTTTTTCATATTTACAAAGAAATGACCCTAATTATTTTAATTCTCTCGGCCTCAAGATGGTGGTGTGTTGCAACACACCATCTAACACCTTTTCCGCAAATGTTTTTCTTAACTCAGTTGATATAAAAACAACTTTTCTGTCTCAGTGACACATCACGTGTAGTGTTGATTATCCGAAGGCGTCTCTCTGTTTTATAGTGCATGCGATATATATCTATATATATATATATATATATATATATATATATATATATATATATATATATATATATATATATATATATTATTTCAACATTACCACAAGGTCCTTGATAATGTGAGAAATCACGAAAGTGCTCGGAATTTCAATATTTTTCACAATAGTTGTTATAATAAGAGTGACAATACTGTGGCTGGAACAGTTCACAACTATGGAGAAGAAACTTCAATGACGTTTCGCTCCTCTCAAGACCATTATAAAGTTGAGACTTGATAATAGTGTAGACAGAGACAAAACATCACTAAAGTGTTTTTCCTCCCAACTGTGGGTTAGTTATGTATGTTTAGCTTTACGTACAAAGTTGTTCGGTGTCTTTAACGAGTAAATTTTACCTTAAAGTTACAACAGGGTAAATAAACGTTTCGTCTCCAAAGTGGTTTTAGCAATGGGAAGAATCCAATTACCTTTCCAGACACTGTTCGTGATTGCACTGTCATCGTTATTACTCAAGATAAGAGTGGTAGTGACTTGAATTATTCAAGATTTTTTAAACTGTCCATCGTGAAGACGCAGTTAAGGTACACGACTATATAACCAAAGAGGAATTTCACGAGCACGGGTACAAATGTGAATAGATGCAAAGCCCTTGCCTAATGAAAATGAAATAATTTTTTTCCAATTAGCGAGTCTGTGGAAATAAAATTGTTGAACAATGTTTACCATCGTGCCCAAATATCGAACTGATTTTTGCTGCTGCTGTTGTACCTTATTGTCATAGTTGACCTTTCCTCTACGCTCTATTGACATGAAAAAGCCCGGTGCAGATAAAACGTTGTCTTTAATAGTTTATCATAACTGTATGTTTTACGTAAAATATGTCAGTATTCATAAACTTTTTTGTGTCTTGACAACTGTACTGGGTTGCAGTGCGCTAGCAACAACTGGCAATGATATCTGAAGATCACTCAAGGAAAACCAGGTCAGAGAAAGCCAGAAACGTGAGGGTTTACAACACGCCAGAATATCAAATGATTATTAGAACCCACATCAGAAGACCAAGTCTCAGTGTGGTGTCTGGTTGGTGACCGAGGTGAGTCTGGTTGGTGACCGAGGTGAGTCTGGTTGGTGACCGAGGTGAGTCTGGTCATTGGCACAGTCGACATAATGAACCCAGCCGGTCAACTCATTTAGAAATGGTCAAACTCCACAGCTACGTTCATGTTTACCAGGCCAGACTGCGTTTCATGTAAACACTGGGTTCGGCTGGCACTCTTAGGCACTCTATCTGACAGATAAAAACGAATCAGTAGGGAATAATGGAAACTAATACGTAGGTCAAATATTTAAGCAAATTACGAACTCAGTGTACACAACAAGGAACACAGCAGAAAGCCTACTGGCCTATCTAGGTAAGTCTTATTTACACTCAAATATTTCCACTCATATTTCTTTAGCCAAGAGAAAAGCCCCTGTTTGAAGAGGCTTCACCACTAGCAGGTCTCTCCCATGCACACATTATCGAGCATTACTAAGGTGATATTCTCTACTATGGGGCTACCACTGACATTTTATTTTTGTCAGCCTTAGATAAAGCTAGCCTGATTGGATAGACTGCAAGAACGTTTCACTGTGTGGCTTCTTGGGTGAACGTTCGATCAAGAGTCCCATCTGAGTATGTGAGATGCTCTGTGAGAATTTCAGACACTAATTTGCTTTAACACACTCCTACTAGTCCTTGAATACTAGAGTATAGAAGCCTAATTTTGCTTTTAAGTGACGCTCAGGATACTGTTCAGGTAGATTCTCTCTGCACCAGTCCTGGTAACGAATGTTGCCTCATTTCCTGTAGATAATTAACGTTATTGACAATTAAAATTATCAAGAAGGCCCTCAATCTTTATATCCTAATTCCTGTTACGATCATATTGAGAAAACAGGATTTACTAATGTTGCTAAAAGTGTCACTTAGCATAAATATACATTTTGTTAGGAATTGAAATGCATGTCGTATGTATTTTCTAGTGCCGTCCACTGACTACTAATTCACCGAACAGAACTGAGAAGGTCAAAGAGATGCAGCAACAACAACAAATTTCCACACTTTATTCAATGCTATGTAGAAATATCGTCAGCTGGAATACTTTAAATCGTAGTCTTTGCCTTCCACTTAGCGATTAAATCCCGGACTCACGTTCTTCGCGGAGAAGAAACTTGGACTCGTACTGAGTAGCTTTCAGTCCAGCTTCAATTGGATCCCGAAATTGCGCATCGTTCTTTCGTGCCAGTGGATGACACTGACTCATCGCAGGTACCCGGCAAGAAACCCAGGAGTCGGGGAAGCTCTTACGAAAGTTGGTTCTCGTTCCACATTCACTCTGCGATTTCTGTTTCCATGAAGTGTAAATGGGGTAAAAATATTTTTAGAATAGGTCATATTATTATTAATATTAATATCTATATTATTAATATTAATATTATTATCATTGTTATTATTATTATTATTATTATTATTATTATTATTATTATTATTATTATTATTATTATTATTATTATTATTATTATTATTATTTTATTATTATTATTATTATTATTATTATTATTATTATTATTATTATTATTATTATTATTATTATTATTATTATTATTATTATTATTATTATTATTATTATTAGTTATTATTGTTATTATGTTTTTATTATTATTATTATTATTATTATTATTATTATTATTATTATTATTATTATTATTATTATTATTATTATTATTATTATTATAGTAATGTGGGAGCACTAAATTAGTAGGGGTTATACAGTGCCTGAGTAATGAGAAGTAATTCGATGTTATACGAAGAAGGGGATATTGCTTCAATGCTCTGGATCAAAAGCTCTTAACTGGCAAATTGCAAAGGGATTCTAGATGACATGTTGCCCCCATCCTGGACAATTACTAAATGGCAATCATGGAAGGAGCGAAACGTCGTCATATCTCCATTTCGGATTTGTGGGTTGTGAATTGTTCCAGTCACGGTACTGTGAGTATTTATTCCTAATTATGAAGTTGATAAATAACTGAGTGATTTGTGTGTGCATTATCTGTTTTTTCAACTATATCTGAATAAAGAGCTTTATATATATTAATGGATACAAAGCCAACACGTGAGTGAAAAAGTGACATCCATTTAGAGTGATGGAGTGAACGCCTTCTTTCAAGGCAGAGGGACTGATCACCTCAGATTACTTCCTCTTGTCTTCCACCGTCTCCAGCAGATTCATCAAGGCTGAGGAGACTGATCCCTTCAAACTACTTATTCAAGTCTTCCACCGTTTCCAACAGATTCATGTCTTCCATCATCTCCAGTATTAGTCTCTGTACTGGACGGATATAGCCACTGGGTGGCTAAACGTCTCCACACTGAAGATACCCAAGAGCTGAAGATATGTCTTTTTATGTGAGTACTGACGAGCTCGTAAACTATTCAAAGCCTCTCCATTTCCTCTGAGAGCTTTCTCTCCTCTAGTCCTGGAGGTGGGAAGTACAGTGCCTGCACTCTGAAGGAGGGGTGGGGGATGTTACAGTCCTGGAGGTGGGAAGTACAGTACCTGCATTGAAGGAGGGTGGGGATGTAACAGTCCTGGAGGTGGGAAGTACAGTGCCTGCACTCTGAAGGAGGGGTGGGGATGTTGCAGTCCTGGAGGTGGGAAGTACAGTACCTGCATTTTGAAGGAGGGGTGGGGGGGATGTCGCAGTTTGGAGTAGTGCTGAACTCTTTAAGTGGAAGATACTCCATATGTAACTCTTCTTTCAGCTACGGAATAAGTGATGGTGAATGCTAACTCATTTAAGGAATTCGCTAATCTTAATGGATCATCTGCGAATGATGGGAAGATAGGCTGCCATTATTATCGTAAGGAACATTTTTCTTAGAGCATGTCTTTGCAGAACTCTTAAGTCTTGGAAGGATCTCACATTATTAAAGGACTCCTTCTTTACAGTTATTAATGACTTGCTGTCTAAACTGCATTTTAAGGGGAAATTAGGCATAATCTTAAGATTTTATCCGAAAAAAAAATGGAAAAGCTGCAACATTTTCATGCGTTTTGAACTTTTTTTTTCAAGCATTTTTTGAAATGTTCAAATTTTGTACTGTTCCTATAGGTAGAAAACCTAGTTTACAGCTTTTCAAAAAAGACATCACCAGGTAGAAGTTTAATCAGCACGGACAAAATCTGTTTAAAATCAAGACTCAACAGGACACTAAAATCAAGACTCAACAGGACACTAAAATCAAGACTCAGGGGGTTTGGAAAGGGGCCGGGGAAGCGGGTGCCCCCCAAAGGGGAAAGGGGTTGGGGAGGGAAAAAAATGGGGGGGAAAGAAGGGGTGAAAGGGAAGGGGGGTGGGGAAAGGGAAAAATAAAGGGCCCCCCTTAAAGGGGGGGGGGAAAAAGGGAGGGGGAAGAAGGGAGAAGGAGGGGGGAAAGGGGGAAGACAGCCGCACCTGAAGGAGGGAGAGAACAGTTGGGAGGTGGGAAGAAGGGTTTTTTAAAAAGGAGGGGGGGGAAGCCGGGTGGGACGGAGATTTAAAGGGAGGGGGGGAGTCTTTGGAGGGTTTTTTAAAAGCCCAAGTAAACGGAATAGAGGGAATGGGGATCATTAAAGGAGGGGAAGATGGAAAAAAGAATTTTTCCCGGGAAAGAAAAAGGCCGCAGAAAAAGGGGAAGGTTTTAAAAAATTTTTAAGGGGATCCTTTTCTTACTTTGATTGTTGTCAAAAATTTTTTTTTAAGGGGGAAAAGGCTAAATTTTGAATTTTTAAAAAAAAATGAAAATTCACTTTTTAGCAAACCTTAAAAATTTTTTAAAATGTTCAAATTTCGCCTATGGGAAAACCCCTATTTACTCTAAAAAAGCACCCCAATAAAAGTTTAATCAAAAAAATTTTTTAAAACAAATAAACAAAAAATCAAGTACAAAAAAAATCAAACCATAACATAATAGTTTAATTATAAAAGACTACACCCTTCCACATCAATTTTAAACAAAACCCAATTCAATTAAGGGGTTTTACACCCTTTAAAATTTTTTCCCCCTCATAATAAAAAAACAAAACCCCCTTTTGCCCAAAAAAAACTAAATTTGCAAAAATTAAAAACAAATTTACACATTTTAAACCCAATTAAAAACCCCAAAACCCCCACAAAAAAAATTTAATAAAAAAAAATAATAAAAAAATAATAAAAAAATTTTTTATAACAAACAACAATAATCACACAAACTTATTAAACCCAAACACATTAAATAAAACCCCCCCCCCCAAAAAAACCCACCAAAAAAAAGGCCCACAATCAAAACCCAAATTACAAAAATAAAAATAACCTTTTATGTTATATAAAAAAATTTTTCCCAAAAAAAATTTCCCCAAACAAATAATACCAAAAAAAATAAAAAAAATAAAAAAAAAAAACCCAAAATAAAATATAACAAAATTCTTAAAAAAACCAAATAAAAAAATAAACAAAAAAATAAACAAAAAAAATAAAAAAAAAAAAAAAAAACAATAAAAAACAAAAAAAAAAAAAAAAAAAAAAAAAAACAAAAAAAACCAAAAAACAATAATAAAAAAAAAAACAAAAAATAAACTAACCAAAAAAAAAAAAAAAAAAAAATAAAAAAAAATTCCCAAATAAAAATAAAATAAAAAAAAAATAAAAAAAAAAATAAAAAAACTTTTTTAAAAAAAAAAAAAAAAAAAAAAAAAAAAAAAAAAATAAAAAAAAAATAAAAAAAAAAAAACCCCAATTTAACATTACAAAAATTTTCAAAAACCCCCTTTTTTTTTAAAAAACCATCAAATTTTCCCCAACACTAATCACTTCCACAACACACAATATACACACTATCCACAACCAAATTCCCCAACCCCCAAAAACCAAAACCATAATACCACAACCACAATACCACACCCCACACATTCCCACCCCACTAATACCACCAACACACAATACCAAAAACACCTAATACACACACTAAACCCAAACCCCCCAAAAAATTTAAAAAACTACAACACACTAACCCCAACAACATACATAATACCACCAAACAAAATAAAAAGCAACCAAAATAATCCAACCACACATAAAAACCCCCCCTATAAAAACAACAATACAAACATTAATCCCAAAACCCACCAATTAAAACACACTAATGGCAACACAATAATACCCCACCAAAAAAAACCACTGCCCCTCAAAAACAACCACCCCCCCAAATCCCCAAACCAACAATAATACCACCACCACTCCCCTCCACCAACACACACAAATACCACCCCACCCAAATCACCAACACACACAAAAAAACCACCAACACACAAAAATTACAACCACACACAAAAATACCAAAAAATAATTTTAAAACCAACACAAAAACCACCAACACAAAAAACCCCCAACCCAACTCCACCCCAACACAAAAATACCAACCCACAAAAATACCACCCAAACAAAAAACCCCAAACACAATAATACCACCAACACACAATAATACCACCAACACACAATAATACCACCAACACACAATAATACCACCAACACACAAATAATACCCCAAACACACACAATAATACCACCAAAACACAAAAAAATACCAACAAAACTGACTTCAGTAATATCTAAGTGATAATTATTTTTTAGACAATCATGTTGGGTTTTTTAAAAAAATTAATTTTTTTCAAAATTTTTCCTTTTAATTAGTGACAATGAAATTTATTCATTAAAGTGCGTGGTGCGTGAAATCTTCCGGGAGGAAACTTTTTTGTGATTAATCAATCACACACACACACACACACACACAGCAGCGAGTCATGGTACGTGGCGAGGTGTCAGAGTGGGCGCCGGTGACGAGTGGGGTTCCACAGGGGTCAGTACTAGGACCGGTGCTGTTTCTGGTATTTGTGAACGACATGACGGAAGGAATAGACTCCGAAGTGTCCCTGTTTGCAGATGATGTGAAGTTGATGAGAAGAATTCAATCGGACGAGGACCAGGCAGAACTACAAAGGGATCTGGACAGGCTGCAAGCCTGGCCCAGCAATTTGCTCCTGGAGTTCAACCCCACCAAGTTCAAAGTCATGAAGATTGGGGAAGGGCAAAAAAGACCGCAGACGGAGTACAGTCTAGGGGGCCAGAGACTGTAAACCTCAATCAAGGAAAAAGCTCTTGGGGTGAGTATAACATCAGACACATCTCCCGAGGCGCACATCAACCAAATAACTACTGCAGCATACGGGCGCCTAGCAAACCTAAGAACAGCATTCCGACATCTTAATAAAGAATCGTTCAGGACCCTGTACACTGTGACGTTAGGCCCATACTGGAGTATGCAGCACCAGTTTGGAACCCACATCTAGCCAAGCATGTAAAGAAGCTAGAGAAAGTGCAAAGGTTTGCAACAAGACTAGTCCGGTAGCTAAGGGGTATGTCCTACGAGGAGAGGTTAAGGGAAATCGACCTGACGACACTGGAGGACGGGAGAGATAGGAGGGACATGATAACGACATATAAGATACTAGGAGGAATTGACAAGGTGGACAGAGACAGAATGTTCCAGAGATGGGACACAGCAACAAGGGGACACAGTTGGAAGTTGAAGACTCAATGAATCACAGGGATGTTAGGAAGTATTTCTTCAGTCACAGAGTGGTCGGGAAGTGGAATAGTTTGGGAAGCGATGTAGTGGAGGCAGGTTCAATACATAGCTTTAAGAAGAGGTATGATAAAGTTCATGGAGCAGGGAGAGTGACCCAGTAGCGGCCAGTGAAGAGGCGGGGCCAGGAGCTATGACTCGACCCCTGCAACCACAACTAGGTGAGTACACACATATTAAGAGGAGCCTTACTTCAGCAAGGCTCCTCTTTATGATGTCATGTGTGTGTATGTGTCGTTATGATGTCGTTGACTTCATTGTCTCTTGCTTGCAATCCCTGGCTTTGGAGCAGTTTAGTCTGTGTAGACCATATTGGTCGGCTTGCTCATCGCCACAAATATGTGTGTATTCCGTGTGAATTGTGGCAGCCAGGCAGAGAGCCACTGCAATACGGAGGGTCTGTGGGTCGAGGCGTGTTCCCATAGCCGATATGGGAACTGTTAGGAGAAAGTCCCCAAAATGATGTTCGCTCACAGCTTGGAAACGGGCAATTTTCCTGTTCGATATTGCGGCTCCGAGCAAGTTGTTTGGCACCTTTTCAGCAATAGGGCCATCTCATGTGGACTTTATGTAGGTCAGTGCTGCACTGGGTTTTGGCGCTGGATGAGCGAGTCTCCTATTCGGTAATGGCACTGATGTACCTTGAGTCCAGTGTTACTGCTAAGTCACCGAGGTTGTCTGGAAGAATTTGCTTTATAAGCTTGTTCGATGCAATGGAGTACGATAAGAAAGTTGGTAGGGCAATTTGGGAAGGTTTACGTACTGCCAGCCACCAAAGCCTGACTGGAAGTGAAGCTTGCAACCACTGTCCATCTTCAAGGGAAAGATTCAATACAGTCTTTAGGAGGGAGTCATTTTCCTTACGTTTTGGACTCTAGAAAGATGAGGAGCACCTCAAGAAGGGAGTTCCTGGAGAAACAGACTTCAGGAGAGTAGGTAGAAGGCATCATGTGTATCACCGTTTTTCATCCCGCCTTTCATCATCCACGGGTTCGATCCCGGCTAGTAGCAGTGCTGTTATTGATTAAATACCACTCATTCGTGGTTACAATACTATATATACTGCTTGTGGAGTATAGTACACCAAACGGGGAGAAGAATGAAATTAGCTCTGAGGCACCCACACCATCGTATGTCCTCGGATCACTGTACAACACCTAGCTCTGCTGGGTGCGTGATTCTTGTAGGATTGTATGGTCCCGTGGGTTAGGGCGTCGTGGAATTTTCGCTCACCATGAGGCTAGTCGCAGTGTTGTTATTGGTATACAATATATATATATATATATATTATATAATATATATATATATATATATATATATATATATATATATATATATATATATATATATATATATATTTATATGCAATAAGATCACAGTAAACAGGTGATATCAAAATATGCAGAACAACCACTGTGAAAAAAAGTGAACTTCCAAGCGCTTTCGTGATTTCTCACATTATTATGGAACTCTTCCTTGACAGTGGTTCTTCTGTATATATATATATATATATATATATATATATATATATATATATATATATATATATATATATTATATATATAATATTACAGCAACTTAATATATATATATATATATATATATATATATATATATATATATATATATATATATATATATATATATATATGTGTGTGTGTGTGTGTGTGTGTGTGTAATCATGACTCACGAAATCGTAGTGACACGATTGTAAACAAACTATAAACGGATGGGGTTTGAACCCGCGTTCAGAGAATCCTAAAACTCCAGACATACGCGTTATCCGACGTGTGTGTGTGTGTGTGTGTGTGGGTATGTTTGCATGTAAATGTTTGTGTGTGCGTGTGTGTGTGTGTGTCTGTGTGTGTATACGTGACAAACAAGTATGAAACGTGAATGTTACAAGGCAGAACGAGAGTGTCATTGTCTGTGAACGACACACAGTATATCACAGTCCCAGCTCAGCGTCGCTACTAAATTGAAATTCTGGCCCATGGAGAAAGATTTGCCTCGCTTCTGAGGTATTCTGGAGTCTTATATTACCGGGTAAATTGCGCGTATTCCATTTCATAAATGTGGAGCTTTCCCGCGGGAGGCGCTGATATCCTCACCCGGAGGACCGCCTCCCTACAACGCACTCGAATCTAATCTCATAAGATGAATTGGAGGAGGATTTGGAGCGGAAGATGCAGCAGTGCTTTTGAGTTTGCATCTTGACGAAGTAAAATGACATTAAATCCTGACGTATCCTGACGTAGTATCTGACGTAGTATCATGACGTTGAATCCTGACGTTGTATCCCGACGAAGCCTCCTGATGTGGTATCCTGATACAGTAACTTGACCTGGTAATCTGACGTAATAAAGGCCTGGTCACAGACCGGGCCGCAGGGGCGTTGACCCCTGGAACTCCCTCCAGGCATACTCCAGGTAACACAGTTGTACAGATGCCTTCTTTCACAAGAATGTTTATGTAATTCGGTCTGATTATTGCATGATGAATCCCTCAAACATGACGCGAAAACTTCACATTATTCCTTTGCAACTTTAAAAGTCCACAGATGGTAGTTAAAAAAAATATATATATTTCCAGAAGAGAAACTTTCTTTTACCGCAGGTTTTCACCTCTGTAGCTACATCAAGTAGAAGATAAATCGACCAGAGGGCGACACCTTGTCTACCCACTGTGTGTTTCTACTACGACAAGCTACGTGACGGACGTTGTCTAGCCACTGCTCGTTAGCCGCGGTTTAACGAGACAGAACCCAGAGCAGGCAACAAAACTGACATTTTGTTGCTGGCGGCGTTGAATGAGTAAACGAGCCGCATGCAGTTTAAATATATTTGAAGTATTTCTACTACTAATCGAGTGAAAGCAAGTTTATTATTACTATTTCTAGATTATTATTATTATTTTTATTATTATTATTATTATTATTATTATTATTATTATTATTATTATTATTATTATTGTTGTTGTTGTTGTTGTTGTTGTTGTTATTGTTGTTGTTGTTGTTATATTCAAGAGGTAGCGTAAACAACATGGGTATAAGGAATAGCATGGAAAATGAGAATAAACAGATCTTATCCGAAACTAATGAGACTGTAGATTAAATTCCCAATGCCTCTCTTCCTGCCATTGTTGTTCAGGAGGAAACCCATGATGCAACTAGAAGAAATTCTTCAGGTATATTTAAAGTTATATACCTTGTCGTAGTACACTGAAGTAAGGTTTTAAAAAAATCCCTCAGATAAGACTGGAATGGTATTCTGAAGTGGGGTACACTGTTGTCTGCAGGAACGGTACTATTTGTAAATAATTTATTACTGAGTTGTGGACCAAATGGCAAAATTGTCAGCACAATGGAGACGTGAGGAAGCATATTGTTTACTGTTCTTGGCATTGACCTCCATCTCCTCAGTTACAAGACATTCGGTGCCATAGCCACATCTTCTTTACTGAGCTCTCGTCTGGGTATTACTGTGGCTTCTTCACACTTCTTTAAAAACCCTCATTTTCGGGTTGATTTCTCTTCTGCAGTTTCAGTAACAGCCAAGTAAGTACTGTATAATATAGGTAGAATATAACTCAAATGGATTGACTGACTATATCGACTCCAGGCTGAGGGACTGATTACCTCAAACTCCTGATATTCACCATTCTTCTTTGTATTGGACTGATGAAGCCACTGTGTGGCGAAACGTTTTCTCAATAAAAATGCCCATATGCTGAACATATGTCTAATTCACCATTAGACATATGTTGCACAAATGTCTAATTCACGATTTATGCACCATCTACAGGATATGTCTTATAAGGAGCCAACGGCAGTAGATGATGACGTCTCAGGGCCGAAGCTCACAGCAGTGGATTACACCATCTTCAGTCTCATGCTGATCACCTCTGTGGGTATCGGTGTTTTCAGTGCTCGCAAGAGCAACAGCTCATCTTTAGAGTACTTGCTGGGTGGCAGAAAGATGTCACCAATCCCAGTAGTTTTTTCTCTCATTGGAGGCATGCTCTCTGCGATAGCCATACTGGGTTAGTGAATACTCATTCCTCTACTTTGTCTTACAAACTAACGCAGTCTGACTAATGAAAGATAGGGCAGGGCTCGAACCCGTGTTGTTTTGGCCCGCATCATGGTGAGCGAAATTTTCACGACGCTCTAACCCACAGGACCACCCAATCCTACAAAGATCACGCACCCAGCAGAGCTAGGTGTTGTACCGTGATCCGAGGACATACGATGGTGTGGGTGCCTCAGAGCTAATTTCATTCTACTCTCCGTTTGGTGTACTAGCCTCCACAAGCAGTATATATTGTATTGCAACCACGAACGAGTGGTATTTAATCAATAACAACAATGAGGTATTGATCAATAACAACAATGAGATATTGATCAATAACAACAATGAGGCGGGCCAAATCATTATGGGTTCGGCCCCTGGCTAGTACAGTGTTGTTATATATGTTAGTGTGATGTGACTGTGAGGTGTATTCTGCCCCTTTATAAGCCTTCTTGTCATGTTTCCTTTTATAGTTCCTTGATAATGTGAGTAGTCACGAAAGCGTTTGGAATTCTTCTATTTTTTCATAGTGGTTGTCTTGCATATTTTGATATCACCTGTTATACTTATTTTTATATATATATATATATATATATATATATATATATATATATATATATATATATATATATATATATATATATATATATATGTATGTATATATATGAATCTATGTATCATTAATGAAGTCATTCTGATTAACAGTCTAGAAAATATTCACATAGCTACATAAAAGGTCCTTCTAGATATCTAACTTGTATATCTTACAGAGTAATTATTGAAACATTATTCGTTAGAGCTTAGAAAATCCTTATTTAATTAATCAATATATGCATTAAAAATTAAGAATTAATTTTCAATGAAAGTTTTGATGGATATTGGAAATTCTTTATCACAAGTTTTTGATAACATAAAATTTTAATTATTTTCAGTAATGTTTTTTTTTTGGTGAAATTCTAGCAAGTAATGAACGATGCTCTATGCTCCTGGTTGCAATTTGAGTATCATGAAACCTTAGCAATTTAAAATAACTGTTTAATTCATTTACTTCATTCTTTGGCTCTTAATATCCACTGATATTCTCGAGTGTCTGTAATACTGAACTCAACGACGAGGAAGAATATTTAAATTTGCGAGGCAGGTACTAAACCACAGCACCCTAATAAGTCATTAATTTTTCTTTCAGGTTAACCGACACCGAAATCTATTGGCAAAATAAAATTAACTCTTAAAAACAGTAGGTTTTTACAAATTCTGAAAAACTTTCAATTTTTTTTTACAGGCGCATTTCAGTTAGGCTTTTGAAAAGTTTTGCATCGTGAATATGTTTATAATTTAATATTTACCCTTCATTTCCTGCAGTTATCTGTTATTTTCTATGCATAGTGTCACCTATGTCAGCTTGCCAGTTAGGTTACATAAGTAAATTATTATTATTATTATTATTATTATTATTATTATTATTATTATTATTATTATTATTATAATCAAGGGGAGCGGTAAAGCCGTAGGGAAAGGGATGTGGAAGGTATTCAGGCTTAATTCCCTAGAACAAAAGTCCTTCACCAACATCAAGGAACCTTCCTTGAGGGGTACATAAGTAAGGCCACAATGGCCATTTGTGCACTACTTCAATTTGATTTAATTAACAATTAGCAAAGCCATTTTGTCTTCTCAAACATTTTTTCCCCCGAAATAAATATTACTCATTCAAGCTTAATCAAATATTTCTGGTGTAGGATTATGGGGAACTTGATCTAGCATTAATTAGTAATATGAAGAACCCACTTGTGCAGGAAACGCCTCTGAAGTGTACCTGTTCGGGACGCAGATCTCTGCCAGTGTGTTTGGGGTCATCCTGGCCTCACTTCTTGTTCACAAAGTGACCTTACCAGTCCTCTTCAACCTCAGGATTGTCTCTCTCAATGAGGTAATTTCCACTTGTTCTCAAACTCATTAGTTTGATAAAAATCCACTTTTATGCAAAAAACTAGTATCTCTTTCTTACACACACACACACACACACAAACACACACACACACACACACACACACACACACACACACACACACATACACACAGATGTCAGGAAATTCCACAGTTGTCAGGCGATTCGAACGCGGTGAATCAAAACAGAAGTCAACAGCTCCTCCACTGCATCAAGTTGATCCCCAACAGTGGCATTCAACATGTCGCATTCTACAGAGTTTCGAATATCAGCATAGCTGCGATTTGCGATGCGATGCAATTTTTACAGATATCTTACCCCATCCTATAGTTCGTGTTCCACTGTTGTCAATGATTATGCTGGCCCGTGGCCTGGTGGCAAAAACTCTCGCTTCACACGTTGAGGGTCAGGGTTCGATTCCCGACAAGGGTAGAAACATTGGGCGTGTTTCTTTACACCAGTTGTCCATGTTCACCCATCAGTAAAATAGGTACCTGGGTGTTAATCGACTGGTGTGGGTCGCATCCTGGGGCAAAATTAAACTAATTTGCCCGAAATGTTCTGCATAACAAGTTACTTTCTATACAGTAGTATGTCATTGATGTCAGCTAGGCCTGTATACCTTGAACATTTAATTGTAGAAATGAAGATATTATTATATTGTTATTATGATGATGATGAATCCGGGATAATGATCATCATTAGATGTCTTCATTGTACGATGGAAAAGCAGTTGGTCAATGTTTTGACTGGCTGAGGCTCCCTTCTTACAACTTTAACAAAAATCCGACTTCTTATTACAGTTATTTCGGATTTAGTGACGCCAGTGAGGACAAAACCTATTCTCCATCAACGTTTCGCCCAAGGCTTTCTTGTCGGGGAAACGTTTTTTCAATAAGCTGCTTAACACGTCTTTCCATCCTCACTCTGGGCTCGCCGTGTCTTCCACCATCACTATAACTGACCAGCATAACTGAAAGCTTCTTCATTGTGTATTTTATCTCCATCTGTTGAAGATTAAGACACATGTGCAACAGTTGGGTGTCATTACTGATGAAACGTTTCGCCTGCACAGTAGGTTTCAGTCGCCTACTGTGTAAGCGAAACGTTTCATCAGTAAAGACACCCAGCTGTTGAACATGTGTCTTAATCTTCAACTCGTAGGTATTTTATACTATTTTCAACATCTTCATCAGTACCTGGAGATCCGCTACAAGTCCCCTGCACTGCGGAAGGTCTCCTCCTTCATCCAGTTCATGTATCAGTACCTCTACATTGGCATGGTCCTGTATGCGCCCTCCCTCGTCCTCACCACAGTAACCAACCTCTCCACCACCGTCTCGGTCATCCTCATGGGTATTATCTGCACTTTCTACATCACCATTGTAAGTATGGTTAGCTCTCTCTCTCTCTCTCTCTCTCTCTCTCTCTCTCTCTCTCTCTCTCTCTCTCTCTCTCTCTTCTCTTTCTTGCTCTCTCTCTCTCTTATCAGACGGTGAATCGAGCCTCAACCATCCGTTTCCACTGACTGATGAAGAAAGGTTTAGGTCTTTACGTAAATAATAATAATAATAATAATAATAATAATAATAATAATAATAATAATAATAATAATAATAATAATAATAATTGTAATACTACTACTACTTCTACTACCACTACTACTTCTACTACTACTACTACTACTACTATAATAATAATAATAATAATAAAATATTTTAAATTTCCTGGACTTCTGCAAAGCATTTAATTGGGCCAAAATCATGTAATTTAAAAAAAAAACATGACGCTGTTTCGCCCACACAGTGGACTTTATTACGTCACACAGAGTAATGCGTCAGTATTTCATACAATATCTCGAAAAGTTGTGAAGACGTTTCGGCATCCAGTACAATACTGAGAGAAACGGTGAAAAATGTTGCTTAACACGCTATTTTTGGAACGTTTCGCTTTTTCAGAGCTTTTTATCAGAGCGAAATGTTGGCCCAATAAAACTTGTGTTGCAACGTGTCTTTTACGTCAAAATAACATCTTGTGCCTGGGAGAGAAAAAATATCTGGGTCACTTGGATATACTACTATATATATATATATATATATATATATATATATATATATATATATATATATATATATATATATATATATATATATATATATATATATATATATATATATATGTATATATTATTAAATATATATATATATATATATATATATATTCGTGCCGATTAGGTAAAACTTCGATTTTGGCTTAAATAGCAACGCTCTTCTTGCCATATAAGACAAGTGAAAATTTGTGTATGCAATAATTTCGCCAAAATCATTCTGAACATAACGAAAAAATATATTTCATTGTGTTTGTTTATTATTAAATTAATGTTAACGTATCTAAAATATATTTAGTTGGGTTAGGCTAAATTAAATTGCGCTTGTTGTAATAAGGTTAGGTAGGTTTTCAAAGTTTCTCTTGGTACAAAATTATAAATTTTTACATTAACATAAATGAAAATATATATCTTTAAACGTATAGAGAAAATTATAGAAAGGACTTAATTTTAAATGAGTTCTTGTAATTGACCAGTTTTACCTAATCGGCACGACATATATATATATATATATATATATATATATATATATATATATATATATATATATATATATATATATATATATATATATCTCGTGCCTAATAGGTAAAACTGGTCAATTAGCAAGAACTCATTTAAAATTAAGTTCTTTCTAAAAAATTCTCTTATACGTTTAAAGATATATCTTTTTCATTTATACTCTCTGTGGAGACTTTTCTACTGTGCTTCCGTTCTTAGCTACCTGAGATTGGATGATGGTTTCCCTCGACTACGAGCAGCTATATCTCCAACTTAAGGCGGAATTAACGGAAGCTAGAGAGAAATTCAACGATTGAAGGGTATATGCAAGGATTATCCCCCGGGAAAAATGTCGCCGATGATCAGACCAACGAATGGATGCTAGTCGGATCTGAAGGGACGAAGCTGAAGTTGAAGAAGGTCCAGGAGACTGCTGTGAAAACCAGCAACTCTTTTTCCTTGTTACCAGACGAATGTGAAGACATCCCAGCAATGACCATCTCTACAAAGACCGTCGAGAACGTCATGCACACCTCCAGTCGAGGTAAGAACATTGTTTTAGTTGGGGATAGTCAGATTAGGTTTATGGATAGGGAATTTTGTCTAAAGGATAGGAATAGGAGGCAGAGGGTATGTTATCCAGGGGCTGGGATGCAGGATATTGTTAGCCGTCTGGACAACATCATGAGTGGAAATGGGAGCAATTCTATTATCTGTCTCAGTGATGTGTTGGTGTTTTGCCAAGGAGAGGAGTTGGATGTGAATGGTTGTCCAGGGCAATTGCTGTCAATTACCGGCTGGACAAATACTGTAAGGAAAATGCAGTAACATTCATTGACAACTGGGACCTCTTCTATGGCAGAAATGACATGTATGCCACGGATGGGGTTCACTTATGTAGGTCTGGGGTGGGGGCACTGGCAACTGCAGTGGAGGTAGCTGTTAGGGCTTTAAACTAGAAAAAGTTGGTGGTATGGGTTATGGGGGGGAAACAGTGAAGTCCCAATGTAGTAATGTTATAAATTCTAGGGGAACTAGTAATAGACAGAATAAGGTGGATATTGGAAAGTCAGTGGCACTAGGTGACAAGGACAGTAATAGGTATAGTGGAAAAACAGAAATGAGCAGGAAGGGTAAAGAGAAAGGAGGGTCTTTAAAGGTATATTACACCAATAGTCGTATGTCACATTCAGGGTTTTAAATTGTTCCAAGTAGACAGAAGTATCGGGAAGGGGGGTGGGGTGGCACTCTATGTCCGTGATCATTTAAATTGTTGCATAAAAATTGGTATAAAGTCTGAATTAACACATACAGAGTCTGTCTGGATAGAATTTTCAGAGGGTTGTGAAAAATTGATTTTATGCGTGATTTACCGTCCTCCAAACTTAGATAGGGAACAAGGGAGATTACTTTGGGAGGAAATTGTTAAGGCCACAAGGCACGATAACGTAGTAATTCTAGGGACTTTAACTTTAGTCAGATTGATTGGAATTTCTTGACAGGGAATTTAGAATCTAACGACTTTTTAGAAGTAGTTCAGGATTGCTTTTTGAAGCAGTTTGTAACAGAACCTACAAGGGGAAATAACCTACTTGACTTGGTTCTGGCAAGCAAGGAAACCCTTGTTAATAATTTAGAAATTACAGAGGAACTTGGCTCAAGCGACCATAAGTCAATTAAATTTAGCATTGAATGGATGTATGATAGTAGGGATAATTCAGTAACGGTCCCAGATTTTCGCTTAGCAGATTATAATGGACTTAGAGAACACTTATCAACTGTGGACTGGGGTGACGAAGAGAGGTATCAATATGACAGTTTTCTTAACACTATACAGGCTGCCCAAAGAACATTTATCCCGTATAAAGAAATTTGATCAAGTAGAAATGACCAAAAATGGATGAATAATAGGCTCAAGTATCTTTTAGGGCAGAAGAAAGGAATTTATAGGCGCATAAAAAGAAGTGAGGGTCATCTTATAAATCAGTATACTGACATTAAGAGGGACGTTAAAAAGGGGATAAGAAATGCTAAATGGGACTATGAAATTAAAGTTGCTAGGGATTCAAAAACTAACCCAAAACGTTTTTTCCAGGTTTATAAAACAAAAGTTAGGGATAAGATAGGTCCCCTTAAAAATAACTCTGGGCATCTTACTGACAAGGAGAATGATATGTGCTCTTTTTTTAATAATTATTTTCTCTCGGTTTTCACACAGGAAGACACTAATAATATCCCAGAATTTAATTTTTACAGAGGCCCAGAAGAAGATAAATTATGTAATATAACAGTCACTAGTGAAATGGTTATGAAACAACTAAACCGACTGAAACAAAATAAATCGCCGGGTCCTGATGAGCTTTTTGCGAGGGTTCTTAAGGAATGCAAAATGGAACTCTGTGAACCAATATCTAACATTTTTAATTTATCTCTTCAAACAGGTGTAGTGTCTGATATGTGGAAGATGGCTAATGTAGTTCCTATTTTTAAAGCAGGGGACAAGTCACTACCGTCAAATTACCGCCCAATAAGCCTTACCTCAATTGTTGGCAAATTACTAGAGACAATTATAGCTGATATTATTAGAAGCCATCTAGATAACCATAATTTGATTAATGATACTCAGCATGGTTTCACGAGGGGCCGTTCCTGCCTATCTAATTTATTAACATTCTTCAGTAAAGCTTTTGAGGCTGTTGATCACGATAAAGAATTCGATATTGTTTATTTAGACTTTAGTAAGGCTTTTGATAGAGTACCACACCAGAGACTGTTAAAGAAAGTGGCAGCTCATGGCATTGGGGGAAAAGTGCTGTCATGGATCGAGTCATGGCTCACCAATAGGAAGCAGAGAGTGTGCATAAATGGGGTTAAATCCGAGTGGGGACTTGTAACAGAGACAGAGGAAGGGTATTTATAGGCAGGCAGACAGGGGAGGGTACAAGAGAGTGGGGTAATGATGGAGTAGTGGAAGTAGTAGTAGTAGTAATGGTAGTAGAGGAGACAGTCATATGGGAAGGAGCACTGCAATGAGGCTAGCGGCCCGCAAGGTTGGTACGAGAGGGAAGAAAAGCGAATAAAATGAAGGAAAATACATGGCAAAAGAAAGGAAAGAAAGGAAAACCCATAGGAGAAAAAAGGAGAAGGGGTAAGAGAAAATAGGGAAGGAATCAGGTTAAGTCACGGGTGTTCTGAAGTTAGTCACCCTGCCTTAGTGGGAATCGGCCGATGTGTTAATAAAAAAAAAAAAAAAAAAAAAAAAAAATATATATATATATATATATATATATATATATATATATATATATATATAGTATAAACACCCACAAAGTAGCTCCTAGGATATGTCTTTTTTTGACATAATTTATTAAGATTTATTTTACGAAAAGAAGTTTCTGGAAATATTCCTTCCTCCCAGAAGGTATATTTCCAGAAACTCCTTTACTTACGTTGAATACTGATATAGTTCCTCTCTCATGTGAATCTAAATATGTCCTGTTAGCCTTTATTTTTAAAGTTCATTAGAAAATACGAAGAATGAAATGGTTTCTTCCTTACACAAAACCTGAAGTGGATATTTGTATGAAATGATATATGTACAAACACTGAACACTCATATCTGATATGGTTTCCCTGTGTATACAGATGTCATGACTAATAAGCCTACCGAACTTGCCGAACTCTCTTAAAAATTGTACATTTCCAAAAAATTATTTTTAGTCTGACTCATTTTTTTCGTTGCCGGTGATGAATTTCTTTTTTACCAAACCTGATTTTTATAAAGTCAAATTCTGCTAAGTATATCATGGATCAGTTTAAATTTATTTAATATTATTTAACATAAATTATATTTATTTTTTCGTTATGTTCTGATTTATTTTCGCATAGTCATAGCTTGAATAAATTTTCACTCCCCTTTTTCGGCAGAAAACACCCTTGCCTAGGCCAAAGTCGCTGATTCGGCTTATTCGGCTTGGAATTTCACTATTTTTTTTCACAGTGGTTGTTCTGTATACATACATACATACAATGTTGATACAGTGTTCTCTCGTATCCACGGTGCCCTTGCCTTTCACTGGGTTTATTCCAAATTTTCTCCCATATTTCTCACTCCAGGCTTGCAACAGATGATCCATAGATATAAATCCAGATGTACTCCTAGCCGACTTGGCGGCAAAATCTAACATAAGAACATAAGATAACTCTTACCCCAGTATGTTGTTATAGCAGCGTGAATATTTGGGGAGTAGGACCTCACGTAACTTACACGTACATAGTATCATGTATATCTCTCGTTGGCTCCAGCGAGTACAAACATCACTGGTTTCACTGGTCATACATAAGACCTCCTCCAGATGGTAGGAGCTGCGGTACAGCTGGCTTGTGTCTGAACTGAGCCGCTCCCAGTAATTTATATTGCTCTGTGGGAACGGGCAACCTTGAAATCGTCAACGCAGCAGCCTGCTGTAGACAGTTATTCTTCCAAAATTTCGATAAATGTTTTTTTCTTATTGTTGACACTTTAATTGTAACTGATTCTCTGTCATCCATAAATGCTCTCAACTCATCAAGTATAACTTGTAGCATGCTTGTGTCAGAAGCCAGGCACAGGTATGGTAGGATTGTGGATAGTAGAGTCAGAATGCACATGCTGTGGATTCCATCTCACATTGGTCTTCAGATGCATGATAGAACTGATAAATTGGCTAAGTTTTATGCTTTCAAAGATGGGATAGATTACAATCTTGGCTTGTCAGTTAGCAGTTTGAGAACAATAATACGAAAAGAACTTCAACTTAAAACTCAGGTAGATTGACACCAGTCAGTCCATCTATCATCATTCTATCATGCAGGAGGAGCCACATATCTATGGTGCATCCAACAAAATAAGCAGACTCCTACTCTGGTAAATTAGACACATATGCAACACTTGGGTATCTTTATTGAGGAAACGTTTCGCCACACAGTGGCTTCATCAGTCCATACAAAGGAGAATCGTGAAGAACAGGAGGAGTGTGAGGTTGTCAGTCCCTCAATCTTGAGTCGATGTTGTCAGTCCATCAATCTTGATGGACTGACAACATCGACTCAAGATTGAGGGACTGACAACCTACACTAATCCTGTTCTTCACGATTCTCCTTTGTATTGGACTGATGAAGCCACTGTGTGGCGAAACGTTTCCTCAATAAGATACCCAAATGGAAATAAATGGTATAAAATACCGACACAATGGAAAAATAAACACATAAGCAGTATAATGTGATCCTTTATTGACAACGTTTCGCCCACGCAGTGGGCTTTATCGAGTCACAGACAGATCTACCTGGAAAATGAGCAACATGGAGATATATATAGGGTACAGTCAGGTGGAGAATGCTGGGTCAGGTGGAGAAAGCTACAAACACGCATTTCAGAACACCAGTACGCAGGCAGATCTGACGACTCAATAAATGCCTGTGTTCAACACCGAAATTTACACAACCATTTAATCAACTACAGAAACGCAAGACTCATCGCCAGAGAAGACAACACGCAATACCGAAGAATCCTAGAATCATCACTCATCTGTATATCCAACAACTTCAACCAGAACAACGGCTTCTACAACATAGCTGAACCTATTGCGGCTTTGTGCATCATTGGTGGGGCCTCACCTGGATTACGCAGCTCAGTTCTGGTCTCCATGTTGCAGAGTGGACATGAATTCGTTGGAGGGCGTTCAGCGTGGAGTGGCTGAGTTGATGCATGGCATTGGGGATCTTCCTTGCGAGGAGGGATTGAGGACCCTTGAATTGCATTCACTTGTGGGACGTGGAATGGGGGGAGACATGATCGAGGTGTGCAGGTGGAAAGTGGGTGTTAGCAGGGGGGATGTAGATGGGGTCTTGGGGGTATCTCTCCAAGAGGGAGCCCGCAATAATGGATTCAGGTTGGATATGTTTGGATTTGGAAAGGATGTGGGAAGGTATTGGTTTGGAGATGGGGTGGTTGATGAATGGAACAGTCTGCCTAGTAGGGTTATTGAAGCAAGGACCTTGGGTAGTTTTAAATTTAGGTTGGATAAATTCATGAGTGAAAGGGTTGGATTTGAGTGGGAATTGCACATGAGTAAATAAAATTATCAAAGCTTATTTTTTGGGTAGCATTGAAAATTAAGTTGAACAAATATTCTGTTGGTGGGATGGAATGTGAAGGACTTGCCTAGAATGGGCCAACAGGCCTGCTGCAGTGTTCCTCCTTTCTTATGTTCTTATGTTCTTATATCTCTCCAAGAGAGAACCCGCAATAATGGATTCAAGTTAGATAAGTTTAGATTTAGAAAGGATATAGGAAAGTATTGGTTTGGAAATAGGGTAGTTGATGAGTGGAACAGTCTGCCTAGTAGGGTTATTGAAGCTAGGACCTTGTGTAGTTTCAAATTTAGGTTGGATAAATTCATGAGTGAGAGGGGTTGGATTTGAGTGGACTTGCATGAGTGGGAGAATTGTCAAAGCTATTTCTTGGGTAGCATTGAAAATTGGGTTGAGCAAATATTCTGTTAGTGGGACGGATTGTGAAGGACATGCCTAGTATGGGCCAACAGGCCTGCTGCAGTGTTCCTCCTTTCTTATGTTCTTATGTTCTTATGTTCTGAGCCTGACCTCAATTGTAGGCAAATTACTAGAGTCAATTATAGCTGATATTATTAGAAGCCATCTAGATAACCATAATTTGATTAATGATACCCAGCATGGATTCACGAGGGCCGTTCCTGCCTATCTAATTTATTAACCTTCTTCAGTAAAGCTTTTGAGGCTGTTGATCACGATAAAGAATTCGATATTGTTTATTTAGACTTTAGTAAGGCTTTTGATAGAGTACGCACCAGAGACTGTTAAAGAAAGTGGCAGCTCATGGCATTGGGGAAAAGTGCTGTCATGGATCGAGTCATGGCTCACCAATAGGAAGCAGAGAGTGTGCATAAATGGGTTAAAACCGAATGGGGACTTGTAACAAGTGGTGTTCCACAGGGGTCAGTCTTAGCCCATTGTTATTTATAATATATATCAATGACCTTGATGAGGGAATTACTAGTGATATGAGCAAATTCGCCGACGACACGAAGATAGGTAGGATAATTGATTCAAACATAGATGTCATAGAACTTCAGGAAGATTTAGACAAACTTAATTCGTGGTCAGAAAAGTGGCAGATGCAGTTCAATGTAGATAAATGCAAGGTTCTGAAGCTCGGGAGTGTCCATAACCCAAGCACTTATAAGTTAAATAACGTAGAACTTAGCCATACAGATTGCGAGAAGGACTTGGGGGTGATGGTAAGCAGCAACCTTAAACCAAGACAGCAATGCCTAAGCGTACGTAATAAGGCAAATAGATTACTGGATTTATATCAAGAAGTGTTAGCAACAGAAGTCCAGAGGTTATATTACAGCTTTATACATCATTAGTAAGGCCTCACCTAGATTACGCAGCTCAGTTCTGGTCTCCATATTACAGAATGGACATAAATTCGTTAGAAAACATTCAGCGTAGAATGACTAAATTAATACATAGCATTAGAAATCTTCCTTACGAAGAAAGATTGAAGACCCTAAAATTACATTCACTTGTAAGACGTAGAATGAGGGAGACATGATCGAGGTATACAAGTGGAAAATGGGTATTAACAAAGGGGATATAAATAAGGTCTTGAGGATATCTCTCCAAGAGAGAACCCGCAATAATGGATTCAAGTTAGATAAGTTTAGATTTAGAAAGGATATAGGAAAGTATTGGTTTGGAAATAGGGTAGTTGATGAGTGGAACAGTCTGCCTAGTAGGGTTATTGAAGCTAGGACCTTGGGTAGTTTCAAATTTAGGTTGGATAAATTCATGAGTGAGAGGGGTTGGATTTGAGTGGGACTCGCGCATGAGTGGGTAGAATTGTCAAAGCTTATTTCTTGGGTAGCTTTGAAAT
>WNWK01004183.1:127500-146133 GCA_009830355.1 Cherax destructor | reverse complement strand
TTAAGACCTGGTGACATAGTGATTATTAACAATGATGGTCCGAGGTCCCATTGGCCTCTTGGAAAATTGTGACCATATATCCTGATACTAATGGAATCATCAGGACAGTTGATGTTTGAGCAAAGGTGTAGTGAATAAGCGGACCATAGAGAAATTAGTGCCGTTAGAATTACACAGTGTTGAAAACAAAAATAAAATTAGTGATTCTCCAGAAACCACACAGACTGAAGCTGTTCAGAAAAGACAAGCAGCAGTGATGGCGAGTGAGAAAATCAAATTAATGTTAAGTGATGAGTAGTTCACTTTAAGTGAATTTCTCGCTGCCCCCCAGTGTGGAGAAAATTCTCCAAAGGAGGGGGGTATGCGCCCTTACTACCCTTGGTAAGGGCCCTCACCCTTTCCACCCTTAGGAAAGGGCCAGAGGAGGCGCGTCTGGCTGCATAAACAATTTAATTAATGCCAGATGTACTGTCAACAGTGTGTCAAGAATTGTGCTGACCACAGCACCACGAGGCACCTCGTGGCACCACATGGCTGCACGAGACTGCAAAAGAGCAGCACGAGCGGGCAGATTGAATTTGGCCAACGCAAGAACGGGTCATAAGACTCTAGTCGTCATGCGGCGCGAGGCGATGTAAATCAACAAAGACATTACTCGTTCGCGTCCGTTATATCATTTAATCTCCACTAACGTCGGGAAATAAGATAAGAACTCTGTTCCAGCGCGTTTAGTGTATAACATCAACATTGCAGTTTATTCAGAAGTGTGCGCAGCTTCAGACTGCAAAAAGGAGAAACGTAGAGACAATCGCAAGTGAACTCCATCGAAACAAGACGGTGATTCTTCAGCGGCATTCTACAATCAAGACAGCATTTCCGCCGTATATGGTGGAGCCAACACCATCGCTCAAAGTTACACGAGCAAGGTAAGAATTGGATGATCTGGTTAAAACAGGGAACTGCGCAGTTCTTGTATTCAAGAACATTCAATTTTTACCCACGACGGCGGTTATGCGTGGACTTTTTAGTCCAAAACAGTGAGTAAAACGCCTTTCAGTCCATCTAAGACTGAAATATGGACATACGCTCCTTTGGGGCAATAATTATGTACTCATATGTGATATTTTTTCCATACAGCCCTGTGGAGAGTGTGGCAATATATGGATCCCCTGAGAAGGTGTTGGTGGCGGCTGCGACATCTTGGATTCATCAATAAGCTAAGTACTATTAGCGTAACATACAGTCCACGTTATCGTTGAGTACCCATCCTCCACAGGTGCATACTCCAGTGGTTCAACTTCTGGTGACCACCAAGAGAATGGTGCATACTCCAGTGGTTCAACTTCTGGTGACCACCAAGAGAGTGGTGCATACTCCAGTGGTTCAACTTCTGGTGACCACCAAGAGAGTGGTGCATAATCCAGTGGTTCAACTTCTGGTGACCACCAAGAGAGTGGTGCATACTCCAGTTGTTCAACTTCTGGTGACCACCAAGAGAGTGGTGTATACTCCAGTGGTTCAACTTCTGGTGACCACCAAGAGAGTGGTGCATACTCTAGGTCACAACAATCTTGCGCCTCGTACATAGTTTTAAAGAGACTGATGTCGAGCGAGGGAACTGAGTTCTGTTGTCAACACCTAAGAAAGCTTCAACGATGTCTCGTGCTCACACCAGCCACGTAAACCACAAGAACTACCCCAACACTGAGAACCAGCCACGTACACCACAAGAACTACCGCAACACTGAGAACCAGCCACGTACACCACAAGAACTACCGCAACACTGAGAACCAGCCACGTAAACCACAAGAACTACCGCAACACTGAGAACCAGCCACGTACACCACAAGAACTACCGCAACACTGAGAACCAGCCACGTACACCACAAGAACTACCGCAACACTGAGAACCAGCCACGTAAACCACAAGAACTACCGCAACACTGAGAACCAGCCACGTACACCACAAGAACTACCGCAACACTGAGAACCAGCCACGTACACCACAAGAACTACCGCAACACTGAGAACCAGCCACGTACACCACAAGAACTACCGCAACACTGAGAACCAGCCACGTACACCACAAGAACTACCGCAACACTAAGAACCAGCCACGTACACCACAAGAACTACCGCAACACTGAGAACCAGCCACGTACACCACAAGAACTACCGCAACACTAAAAACCCTCCACGTACACCATAAGAATTACCGCAACACTAAGAACCAGCCACGTACACCACAAGAACTACCGTAACACTGAGAACCAGCCACGTACACCACAAGAACAACCGCAACACTGAAAACCATCCACATACACCACAAAAACTACCGCAACACTAAAAACCCTCCACGCACACCATAAGAATTACCGCAACACTGGGAACCAGCCACGTACACCACAAGAACTACCGCAACACTAAAAACCCTCCACGCACACCATAAGAATTACCGCAACACTGAGAACCAGCCACGTACACCACAAGAACTACCGCAACACTGAGAACCAGCCACGTACACCACAAGAACTACCGCAACACTAAAAACCCTCCACGCACACCATAAGAATTACCGCAACACTGAGAACCAGCCACGTACACCACAAGAACTACCGCAACACTGAGAACCAGCCACGTACACCATAAGAACTACCGCAACACTGAGAACCAGCCACGCACACCATAAGAATTACCGCAACACTGAGAACCAGCCACGTACACCACAAGAACTACCGCAACACTGAGAACCAGCCACGTACACCATAAGAACTACCGCAACACTGAGAACCAGCCACGTACACCATAAGAATTACCGCAACACTGAGAACCAGCCACGTACACCATAAGAATTACCGAAACACTGAGAACCAGCCACGTACACCATAAGAACTACCGCAACACTGAGAACCAGCCATGTACACCATAAGAACTACCGCAACACTGAGAACCAGCCACGTACACCATAAGAACTACCGCAACACTGAGAACCAGCCACGTACACCATAAGAACTACCGCAACACTGAGAACCAGCCACGTACACCATAAGAACTACCGCAACACTAAGAACCAGCCACGTACACCATAAGAACTACCGCAACACTGAGAACCAGCTACGTACACCATAAGAACTACCGCAACACTGAGAACCAGCCACGTACACCATAAGAACTACCGCAACACTGAGAACCAGCCACATACACCATAAGAGCTACCGCAACACTGAGAACCAGTCACGTACACCATAAGAACTACCGCAACACTGAGAACCAGCCACGTACACCATAAGAATTACCGCAACACTGAGAACCAGCCACGTACACCACAAGAACTACCGCAACACTGAGAACCAGCCACGTAAACCACAAGAACTACCGCAACACTGAGAACCAGCCACGTACACCATAAGAACTACCGCAACACTGAGAACCAGCCACGTACACCACAAGAACTACCGCAACACTGAGAACCAGCCACGTACACCATAAGAACTACCGCAACACTGAGAACCAGCCACGTACACCATAAGAACTACCGCAACACTGAGAACCAGCCACGTACACCACAAGAACTACCGCAACACTGAGAACCAGCCACGTACACCACAAGAACTACCGCAACACTGAGAACCAGCCACGTACACTATAAGAACTACCGCAACACTGAGAACCAGCCACGTACACCATAAGGACTACCGCACAACTGAGAACCAGCCACGTACACCATAAGAACTACCGCAACACTGAGAACCAGCCACGTACACCATAAGAACTACCGCAACACTGATAACCAGCCACGTACACCATAAGAACTACCGCAACACTGAGAACCAGCCACGTACACCATAAGAACTACCGCAACACTGAGAACCAGCCACGTACACCATAAGAACTACCGTAACAAGCTTAATAATCACGTTCCACATAATACTTTTAAGAAGGTAAACAATTCAGTCACGGCAGCAGTAAGCCAGCAGTACTCAGCAGTAAGCCAGCAGGACCCAGGAGGTCCCATCAGTAACCCAGGAGGTCCCATCAGTAACCCAGCAGGACCCAGCAGTAACCCAGCAGGACCCAGCAGTAACCCAGCAGGACCCAGCAGTAACCCAGCAGGAATACACAGTAAGCCAGCAGGACTCAGCAGTAACCCAGCAGTAAGTCAGCAGGACCCAGCAGTAAGCCAGCAAGACCCAACAGTAACCCAGCAGGACCCAGCAGTAACCCAGCAAGACCCAGGTAATTAAGATACGATTCCTTTGTGATTATCTCTTCTATTTAGCCGTGATGGGAGAGAGTTTATCACCTTCATCAAACAGTGTTGGTATAATAGCGCTGGTGTTGGATTAAATGGCTCACAGGGCCTTTAAAAGCCATAAAGCGTTTCTCATCCTGTCTCAGGTATATTGTAACTTCTTTAAGTAGTACACTACACTGTATATATATATTTTACTACCTCTTACACACTTTGTATATATATATATATATATATATATATATATATATATATATATATATATATATATATATATATATATATATATATATTTAATAAGTTTGAGCAAAGTTACGAGGCTGAACTCCATCAAGGCTAAGAGACCCTGCATCTCAAAATTATTCCTCCGCTTCTTCCTCTGTCTCCATGAAATAATCTGTGTATTTTATTAAAAAAAAGTTGCCACTGAATTACGAAGCGTCTTCATGAAAATATCCAGGTGTTGCACTTGTGTCTCACTGATGAAAGAATAATAGGAAAAGTAGGTAGATGGATCTATAACTTCCTAGCAAATAGAACACAAAGAGTAATAGTAAACAGAGTAAAGTCAGAGGCAGCTACAGTGAAAAGCTCTGTTCCACAAGGCACAGTACTCACTCCCATTATTTTAATCATCCTTATATCTGATATAGTCATAGATGTAAGCCACTGCACCGATGTCAGAACTGATGATGTCAGAACTTCCATGAGAGTGTCATCCACTGAGGACACTGTAAATCTCCAATCCGACTTTAACCAAGTTTTTAAATGGGCCTCACAAAACAATATAAAGTTCAATGAAGATAAATTTCAATTACTTCTCGATGGAAAACTTGAGAAAATAAAAACTGGATCGGAGTATAAAACAAATTCCAACTCCAGAACAGAACGAAAAACTAATGTGAAGGACCTGGGAGTGATAATGTCAGATAATCTTACGTTCAAAGATCCCAACAATGTCTCTACAACATCTGCTAGGAAAATGATAGGATGGATAAAGAGAACCTTCAAAACTAGGGATGCCATGCCAATGATGACTCTTCTAATCGCTTGTTGTCTCTAGACTAGAGTATTGCAGTATACTAACGGCCCCTTTCAAGGCAGGCGAAACTGCAGACCTGGAGAATATACAGAGAACTTTCACTTCACGTATAAGTACAATAAAGCACCTAAATTACTGGGAACGGTTGAAGTCCCTTGACCTGTACTCTTGGAACACAGGCAAGAAAGATACATGATAATATACACTTGGAAAATCCTAAAGAGACTAGTCCAAATCTGCACATGGAAATCACTCCCTACGAAAGCAAAAGACTCGGCAGGCGGTGCAACATCCCCCAATGAAAAGCAGGGTCGCCTCGAGTACGCTAAGAGACAACACAATAAGTGTCAGGGGCCCAAGACTGTTCAACTGCCTCCCAGCATACATAAGGGGAATTACCAATAGATCCCTGGCTGTCCTCAAGAGGGAGCTGGACAGGCACCTAAAGTCAGTACCTGACCAGCTGGGCTGTGGTTCGTACGTCGGTTTACGTGCGGTTAGCAGTAATAGCTTGGTTGATCAGGCCCGGATCCACTGCGAGGCCTGGTCATGGACTGGGCCGCGGGGGCGTTGACCCCCAAAACACTTTCCAGGTATGTGGTTAAGCATTGCAAAGGTGAACGTGGGCGCAGGTGTGCGTGGCCCAAGGTGTGCGTGGGCGTAGGTGTGCGTGGGCGTAGATGCGAGTGGGTGTAGGTGTGCGTGAGGGCGTCTGTGAGTAGCGTGGGTAAAATCATGGGTGAGGGCGCGTGTGAGTGGTATGCGTAGAAGTGGGTGAGGGCGTGTGAGTGGCGTGGGTAAAATCGAGTGAGGGCGCGTGTGAGTGGTATGGATAGAATAGTGGGTGAGGGCGTGTGTGAGGGGCGTGTGTGAAGGGCGTGGGTGAGGGGCGTGGGTGGAATCGTGGGTGAGGGCGTAGGTCAATAAGGTTGTCAGGTATGGGGTTGGGCGTAGACGTGTCCATATGGTTACAGGAAGAGATTTGTAACAACGAAAATTGTTAATTTAACTATTAGTCTTTGTGTGTGTGTGTGTGTGTACATACACACACACACATATATATATATATATATATATATATATATATATATATATATATATATATATATATATATATATATATATATATATATACATATATATATATATATATATATAGTTAGTAGGTTGGTAGACAGCAACCACCCAGGAGGTACTACCGTCCTGCCAGGTGACTGTGAAACAGAAACCTGAAACTGTTTTACATGATGGTAGGATTGCTGGTGTCTTTTTCTGTCTCATAAACACGCTGGATAACAGGTATATCTAGCTACTTCTACTTACACTTTAGGTCACACTACACTGGCATACACATGCATATATATACATACACACATCTAGGTTTTTCTTCTTTTCTTAATAGCTCTTGTTCTTTTTATTTTCTCTATTGTCCATGGGGAAGTGGAAAGAATCTTTCCTCCGTAAGCCATGCGTGTCGTATGAGGCGACTAAGATGCCGGGAGCAATGGGCTAGTAACCCCTTCTCCTGTACAAATCTACTAAAAACGAGAAGAAGATAAACTTTATAAAATTGGGGTGTTTGAATGTGCGTGGATGTAGTGCGGATGATAAGAAAGAGATGATTGCCGATGTTATGAATGAAAAGAAGTTGGATGTCCTGGCCCTAAGCGAAACAAAGCTGAAGGGGGTAGGCGAGTTTCAGTGGGGAGAAATAAATGGGATTAAGTCAGGAGTATCTGAGAGAGTTAGAGCTAAGGAAGGGGTAGCAATAATGTTGAAGGATCAGTTATGGAAGGAAAAGAGGGAATATAAATGTGTAAATTCAAGGATTATGTGGATTAAAATAAGGGTCGGATGCGAAAAGTGGGTCATAATAAGCGTGTATGCACCTGGAGAAGAGAGGAGTGTAGAGGAGAGAGAGAGATTTTGGGAGATGTTAAGCGAATGTATAGGAACTTTTGAACCAAATGAGAGAGTAATTGTGGTAGGGGACCTAAATGCTAAAGTGGGAGAAACATGCAGAGAGGGTGTAGTAGGTAAGTTTGGGGTGCCAGGTGTAAATGATAATGGGAGCCCTTTGATTGAACTTTGTATAGAAAGGGGTTTAGTTATAGGTAATACATATTTTAAGAAAAAGAGGATAAATAAGTATACAAGATATGATGTAGGGCGTAATGACAGTAGTTTGTTGGACTATGTATTGGTAGATAAAAGACTGTTGAGTAGACTTCAGGATGTACATGTTTATAGAGGGGCTACAGATATATCAGATCACTTTTTAGTTATAGCTACAGTGGGAGTAAAAGGTAGATGGGATACAAGGAAAATAGAATCAGTAAGTAAAAGAGAGGTGAAGGTTTATAAACTAAAAGAGGAGGCAGTTAGGGTAAGATATAAACAACTATTGGAGGATAGATGGGCTAGTGAGAGTGTAGGCAATGGGGTCGAAAATGTATGGGGTAGATTTAAAAATGTAGTGTTAGAGTGTTCAGCAGAAGTTTGTGGTTACAGGCGAGTGGGTGCAGGAGGGAAGAGGAGCGATTGGTGGAATGATGATGTAAAGAGGTAGTAAGGGAAAAAAAGTTAGCATATGAGAGGTTTTACAAAGTAGAAGTGATGCAAGGAGGGAAGAGTATATGGAGAGAAAAGAGAGGTTAAAAGAGTGGTGAAGCAATGTAAAAGAGAGCAGATGAGAGAGTGGGTGAGATGTTATCAGCAAATTTTGTTGAAAATAAGAAAAAGTTTTGGAATGAGATTAATAAGTTGAGGAAGCCTAGAGAACAAATGGATTTGACAGTTAAAAATAGGAGAGGAGAGTTATTAAATGGAGAGTTAGAGGTATCGGAAGATGGAGAGAATATTTTGAGGATTTGTTAAATGTTGATGAAGACAGGGAAGCTGTGATTTCGTGTGTAGGGCAAGGAGGAATAACATCTTGTAGGAGTGTGGAAGAGCCAGTTGTGGGTGTAGGGAAGTTCGTGAGGCAGTGGGTAGAATGAAAGGGGTAAGGCAGCTGGGATTGATGGGATAAAGATAGAAATGTTAAAAGCAGGTGGGGATATAATTTTGGAGTGGTTGGTGCTATTATTTAATAAATGTATGGAAGAGGGTAAGGTACCTAGGGATTGGCAGAGAGCGTGTATTGTTCCTTTGTATAAAGGCAAAGGGGACAAAAGAGAGTGCAAAAATTATAGGGAATAAGTCTGTTGAGTGTACCTGGTAAAGTGTATGGTAGAGTTATTATTGAAAGAATTAAAAGTAAAACAGAAAGCAGGATAGCAGATGAACAAGGGGCTTTAGGAAAGGTAGGGGGTGTGTAGACCAAGTGTTTACAGTGAAACATATAGGTGAACAGTATTTGGATAAGGGTAAAGATGTTTTGTGGCATTTATGGATTTGGAAAAGGCGTATGATAGGGTAGATAGGGGGCAATGTGGCAGATGTTGCAGGTGTATGGAATAGGAGGAAGGTTACTGAAAGCAGTGAAGAGTTTTTATGAGGATAGTGAGGCTCAGGTTAGAGTGTGTAGGAGGAAGGGGACTATTTCCCAGTAAAAGTGGGCCTTAGACAAGGATGTGTGATGTCACCGTGGTTGTTCAATATATTTATAGATGGGGTTGTAAGAGAAGTGAATGCGAGGGTCTTGGCAAGAGGTGTTGGGCTAAAAGATAAAGAAGCAAATACAAAGTGGGAGTTGTCACAGTTGCTTTTTGCTGATGACACTGTGCTTTGGGAGATTCTGAAGAGAAGCTGCAGAGGTTGGTGGATGAATTTGGTAGGGTGTGTAAAGAAGAAAATTGAAAGTGAATATAGGAAAGAGTAAGGTGATGAGGATAACAAAAAGAATAGGTGACGAAAGATTGGATATCAGATTGGAGGAGAGAGTATGGAGGAGGTGAATGTATTCAGATATTTGGGAGTGGACATGTCGGCGGATGGGTCTATGAAGGATGAGGTGAATCATAGAATTGATGAGGGAAAAGGGTGAGTGGAGCACTTCGAGTCTGTGGAGACAAAGAACCTTGTCCATGGAAGTAAAGAGGGAATGTATGAGAGTATAGTTATACCAACGCTCTTATATGGGTGTGAAGCATGGGTGATGAATGTTGCAACGAGGAGAAGGCTGGAGGCAGTGGAGATGTCATGTCTGAGGTCAATGTGTGGTGTGAATATAATGCAGAGAATTCGGAGTTTGGAAATTGGAGGAGGTGCGGGATTACCAAAACGATTGTTCAGAGAGCTGAGGAGGGTTGTTGAGGTGGTTTGGACATGTAGAGAGAATGGAACGAGACAGAGTGACTTCGAGAGTGTATAAATCTGTAGTGGAGGGAAGGCGGGTAGGGGTCGGCCTAGGAAAGGTTGGAGGGAGGGGGTAAAGGAAGTTTTGTGTGCGAGGGCTTGGACTTCCAGCAAGCATGTGTGAGCGTATTTGATAGGAGTGAATGGAGGCATATGGTTTTTAATACTTGACGTGCTGTTGGAGTGTGAGCAAAGTAACATTTATGAAGGGATTCAGGGAAACCGGCAGGCCGGACTTGAGTTCTGGAGATGGGAAGTACAGTGCCGGCACTCTGAAGGAGGGGTGTTAATGTTGCAGTTTTATAACTGTAGTGTAAAGCACCCTTCTGGCAAGACAGTGATGGAGTGAATGATGATGAAAGTTTTTCTTTTTCGGGCCACCCTGCCTTGGTGGGAATCGGCCGATGTGTTAAAAAAAAAAAAAAAAATATATATATATATATATATATATATATATATATATATATATATATATATATATATATATATATATATATATATATATGTGTGTGTGTGTGTGTGTGTGTGTGTATGTGTATGTCGTACCGAATAGGTAAAAATTGCTATTTTGGCTTAAATAGCAACGCTCTTCTTGCCGAAAAGGTAAGCGAAAATTTGTGTATTCAATAATTTCGCAAAAATCATTCTGAACCTAACGAAAAATTATATATATTTCAATGTGTTTGTTTATTATTAAATTACTGTAAACTTATCTAAAATATATTTTAGTTGGATTAGGCTAAATTAAATTGATCTTGTTATAATAAGGTTAGGTAAGTTTTCTAAGGTTCTTTTGGTACAAAATTATTAATTTTACATTAACATATAAACGTAAAAGAGAAAATTTTAGAAAAGACTTAATTTTAAATAAGTTCTTGCTAATTGATAAGTTTTACCTATTCGGCACGCTTTATATATATATATATATATATATATATATATATATATATATATATATATATATATATATATATATATATATATATATATATATATATATATATATGTCGTGCCGATTAGGTAAAACTGGTCAATTAGCAAGAACTCATCTAAAATTAAGTCCTTTCTAAAATTTTCTCTTATACGTTTAAAGATATATTTTTTTCATTTATGTTAATGTAAGGATTTATAATTTTGTACCAAGAGAAACTTTGAAAACCTACCTAACCTTATTACAACAAGCGCAATTTAATTCAGCCTAACCCAACTAAATATATTTTAGATACATTAACATTAATTTAATAATAAACAAACACAATGAAATATATTTTTTTCGTTATGTTCAGAATGATTTTGGCGAAATTATTGCATACACAAATTTTCACTTGTCTTATATGGCAAGGTGAGCGTTGCTATTTAAGCCAAAATAGCAAGTTTTACCTAATTGGCACGACATATATATATATATATATATATATATATATATATATATATATATATATATATATATATATATATATATATATATATATATATATATATATATTAAACAACATTAACGTTAAAAAGAATACAGAACAGTGGAGTTTTAAAGCGGAAAGTTAGTTCAGCTGATTCTCGGTTAGCTATACGAGGGAATACTTGAGACATCAGTTCCTTAAAAGGGACCCGAATTCTTCTGTAAAGCCAAGAGAAGTTTCTCTGGCGTGAGGGACATAATTGTCAGTGTAGTGTATGTGACATCAGGTGGTTCACCTCTCTCACCTGAGCTTAGCTAACATGTTCATGTAATTCAACCTTCTACCACTACGTGTAAACTGACTTCCTTTCGATACTTGGATAATTTATTCACTGTTCTTCAACCAACTCCTAATGTACTATAGTTCTCAGATCGTATAAATAATATAAAGATTCTCAAATGTTGTATGTGTGTCTCAGTCATAGCATTCCAATAGTTATGTGCACTATTCTCGTCTCAAAAGGAAAAAAAAGAGGTGTCATTTCGGCACATTGAATATGGCGTTTGTAGTTCTTAGAACAGGAGGATGAGTGTAATTAGCAAGAACTCATTTAAAATTAAGTCCTAAAATTTTCTCTTATACGTTTAAAGATATATATTTTTTTTCATTTATGTTAATGTAAAAATTAATAATTTTGTACCAAAAGAACTTTAGAAAACTTACTTAACCTTATTATAACAAGCGCAATTTAATTTAGCCTAATCCAACTAAATATATTTTAGATAAGTTTACAATAATTTAATAAACAAACACAATAAAAAAAAAATTCGTTAGGTTCGGAATGATTTTTGTGAAATTATTGCATACATAAATTTTCGCTTGTCTTATTTTGCAAGAATATATATTCATATAATGGAACAATGACTCTGAGATGGTCTTTACTCAATTATTAGATAATCATCTTTTTGGAAAGCGATAAAAACAAAGGCGTCAGGAATGATCAGAAGAGGAAGAAAGGGGACTGAAAGGTACATGAAAGAGGAGACCGAGACGGAGGAGGAAAAGGAAAAGGAGAAGAAAGAGGAAGAGGGGGATTATGAAGAGGAGGAGGAGGAGGAAGAGCAGCAGATGACCCCAAGACTGAGACGGAGAAAGAGGAGCTGGAAGAGATGACGCTAAGATGAGGAGAAATAGGAAGAGGAGCTGAAAGAGGAGGAGAGCAACAAGACAGCAGTTACGACGCTGTCATCTCTGCTACTTTGCATTGGGGTCACATTGTGAGGGTGGGCCGCCATCACCAAGTATGTGGCTGTGGGTGTAGGCGTCCTCTCCCCCTTCCCCCCCGTCCCTTCCTGCTTTACGGCCTCCAAGACGTTTCCCGAGCATCTGGAGAAGAGGGGATGACAGGCAGAGGGAGATACAAACCGCGCTAACACTACTCCCGCTTCTGAGTCCTGCGACAGGCAGAAATATTTGATGTGGACCTCGCTCTAGCCATAAGGTTCTGTTGATGTCCAGTGCGCGCGCAAGAGATGTTGCCAACAAGCGATTGTGACTTATTCTTCCACTCCCCTTTTATTCCAGCTTATCTCGGATCGCGCGTGTAGACGTGTCCGCTAACTTACACTATCGTCTCCCTTCGGTCCAAGTCTGGAAGGTGTGCACACGGGAGAACAGCAGCATAAAGAAGAAATCATCAGCAGCAGTTGACATTTGGTATCAACTGTCTAGACAGATGACAGTCGCGTTGCGTCCGGCGCATGCTAATGGGATACACCGTAGGGAGACATTAGTTCATAATGCTTAGACCTTTCCAGCGCATTTAGCTCTCTTGTCGCTATTTTTCCTCCCGACCCAGGCGATGACGGATGCTGCAATTGAATTCGATTTGTTATTTTTAATGTGGGTAATCACCCCGAGTGGCGGCCATCACATTATAAAGCTCTCCTGGCCGCCAGCCTCACCCTCTTTCACCAGCTAGGAACCAAAGGATATCAAGAAAATGAAATATGCAGCCGCCCACCCCCTTTTGTATCATTCTCGAGGACGGGACGAGATTTTTCACTCCTGAGCCCGTGGCCAGCAGTCAGAGAGCTGGTGTATAATAGTAATGGACGCTATCTTTACATACGACATCCCTCTCGTGCCCCTCTCGTTAGAGCACCTCTGAGACCATTATGATTTTTTTTTTTTTTTTTTGCGGGGGAGTCACTTATCCAGGTTATCCTTAGTCTCCATTCTCTTGCTTGCTTCCTTTTGCGGATTGTTTTTCGTGGCTTGTTGATCCTGATTTGTTTATCTCGTAACTTTTCTTGTCATTATTCATTTAGTCACTTTATTTTAGTACTCTCTAAGTGTGCCTGGCGTGAGCGTTTGTACATAGATAATTTCTCACGTAACTTATCTGCTGGGTGTTCCTAATTGTTGTTTACTCAGAGCACCTGTGTTCTCGCTTATTATTACACGAGGAGCCACGACGGAGCGTCGGCAGACCCATCTGAACACCATGGTAGTATATGCTGCAGATCTAAGAGAGATCGCAAAGCATGAAGAGGTCGGCCTTCAGTAAGGGAGCCACTTCAGCTATGCAGATGTATAAGACACATGTGCAACACCTGCGTATCTTTATTGCTGAAAGAAATCGCTTGCAAAACAAGCTTTTTCAGTTGAATGCAACACTAGAAACACTTGAAATCATTTTGGAATGATTACCAAGTCACCCACTAAGACTGACTACCTCCTACCAAGGCTGAGGGTCTGACTACCTCCTACCAAGGCTGAGGGACTGACTACCTCCTACCAAGGCTGAGGGTCTGACTACCTCCTACCAAGGCTGAGGGACTGACTACCTCCTACCAAGGCTGAGGGACTGACTACCTCCTACCAAGGCTGAGGGTCTGACTACCTCCTACAAAGGCGAGGGACTGACTACCTCCTACCAAGGCTGAGGGACTGACTACCTCCTACCAAGGCTGAGGGACTGACTACCTCCTACCAAGGCTGAGGGTCTGACTACCTCCTACAAAGGCTGAGGGACTGACTACCTCCTACCAAGGCTGAGGGACTGACTACCTCCTACCAAGGCTGAGGGTCTGACTACATCCTACCAAGGCTGAGGGTCTGACTACCTCCTACCAAGGCTGAGGGTCTGACTACCTCCTACCAAGGCTGAGGGACTGACTACCTCCTACCAAGGCTGAGGGACTGACTACCTCCTACCAAGGCTGAGGGACTGACTACCTCCTACCAAGGCTGAGGGTCTGACTACCTCCTACCAAGGCTGAGGGTCTGACTACCTCCTACCAAGGCTGAGGGTCTGACTACCTCCTACCAAGGCTGAGGGACTGACTACCTCCTACCAAGGCTGAGGGTCTGACTACCTCCTACCAAGGCTGAGGGTCTGACTACCTCCTACCAAGGCTGAGGTCTGACTACCTCCTACCAAGGCTGAGGTCTGACTACCTCCTACCAAGGCTGAGGTCTGACTACCTCCTACCAAGGCTGAGGTCTGACTACCTCCTACCAAGGCTGAGGGTCTGACTACCTCCTACCAAGGCTGAGGGACTGACTACCTCCTACCAAGGCTGAGGGTCTGACTACCTCCTACCAAGGCTGAGGGTCTGACTACCTCCTACCAAGGCTGAGGTCTGACTACCTCCTACCAAGGCTGAGGGTCTGACTACCTCCTACCAAGGCTGAGGGTCTGATCACCTCCTACCAAGGCTGAGGGTCTGACTACCTCCTACCAAGGCTGAGCGTCTGATCACCTCAAAACTATTTCTAGTCTCCCGTGATGTATTCGCCTGCATTCAACCGAAAAAGCCTCTTGTGCAGGCAAAAACCTATTAGCAATAAATGTACCCAAGTGTCGCACATGTGTCATATTCATCAACGAGTCGATATTCTGTACCATCAGCAACATGCAAATGTGAAGACGGATAAAAGCGTCCAGATGGACCAGAAGCCTGGGGCAGACGGCCAGCAGGTGGTGCGAGACTACACATGTGCATCAACACTTCCTGATACCTATCTCCAAAACAGCAGGGAGGAGGAAGATGATGCTGCAGACTTCACGGAGTCTTCGATGTCTAGAAAACAGAGTGAACTTCTTCATCGATTTGCGTTGGTTCCCAAACATACGCAGACCCTTGGCGTCTAGGTTCCTTAAGGAGCTAGGCGAAAGACTCATCAGGGAAACTAAGGACGCCAGAACAGCTAGTTCTCTGTTCCATCTCAGTATGGTGAAAAATCTTATAAAAAGCTGACACGGTGGACAAGTGTAAGTGTAATGATATTAAAAACTAGTCAGCCGCGCAGGAGGAAGATGGGTGTGTTTGTGTTTTTAAATCACTGGGCTTGACCCTCGCCTCTGTACGTACAGTGTGTCCACACATACTTACAGTGTGTCCACACATACGTACATACATGTACACAAGTCACAAATTTCTTTTAAGGAAAGGGATGTTTGGTCACGTGATCAAACATTGTTACTCTGTAAAATTTTAAGCAGAATAAAAAATAACATAGACGTTGCATTTCACAGAACCCACAAGTCCTTATTTTTTAATCAGTGAGCAATGGTGACCTTGTCACTGGTGATCTTGTCAATGGTGACCTTGTCAATCGTGACGTTGTCAATCGTGATCTTGTCAATGGTGACCTTGTCAATGGTGATCTTGTCACTGGTGACCTTGTCAATGGTGATCTTGTCAATGGTGACCTTGTCAATGGTGACCTTGTCACTGGTGACCTTGTCACTGGAGATCTTGTCACTAGTAACCTTGTCACTGGTGACCTTGTCAATAGTGACTTTGTCAATAGTGACTTTGTCAATGGTGACCTTGTCAATGGTGACCTTGTTAGGCTATCTGTGTATTATCCGTTTTATCAGAGTTATTTATAATTATATTAAGACTATATATAAATATGTACAATATATATATATATATATATATATATATATATATATATATATATATATATATATATATATATATATTGAGGAATCCCATATGACGACATGAACACAGTGCAGAAGAAAGAAACTGTATATTTCGATCTCCTGCAGAGGCTGTCTTCAGCAGTTCAGGAGCGTAAATCTAAGGGTCCGTTTAATGGCGACCGGGAGAAAGGGGTTATACATATGTCTACATGTGGTACTAAATATATATGTATATGTTATACATAGGTCTACATGTAGCACTAAATGTATATGTATATGTTATACATATGTCTACATGTGGTACTAAATGTATATGTATATGTTATACATATGTCTACATGTGGTACTAAATGTATATGTATATGTTATACATAAGTCTACATGTGGTACTAAATGTATATGTATATGTTATACATAAGTCTACATGTGGTACTAAATGTATATGTATATGTTATACATAAGTCTACATGCGGTACCTAATGTATATGTTATACATAAGTCTACATGTGGTACTAAATATATATGTATATGTTATACATAAGTCTACATGTATATGTATATGCTATACATAAGTCTACATGTGGTACTAAACATATATGCATATGTTATACATATGTCTACATGTGTTACTAAATGTATATGTATATGTTATACATATTTCTTTATTTATTTACTACAAGTACATGTACATGATATACAGGCCTAGCTGACATCAGTGACATACTACTATATAGAAAGTCCCTTGTTATGCTGAGCATTTCGGGCAGATTAGGTCAGTGTCCCAGGATGCGACTCACACCAGTCGACTAACACCTAGGTACCCATTTTACTGATGGGGAACATAGACAACAGGTGTAAAGAAACACGCCCAATGTTTCTGCCCTGGCTGGGAATCGAACCCAGGCCCTCGCCGTGTGAAGCGAGAGCTTTAGCCACCAGACCACCATCTAAATGTGGTACTAAATATAGGATCCTCAAAGCAAATAAGACTATAATGAAAATTTGGAAAAATCGTTTGATAAATCTTGATGTATCACAAGGAACAGTAACATTGTTATTGTTGTAACTTTATTAATGTATCACAAGGAACAGTAACAGTGGTATTGTTGTTGTAACTTTATTAATGTGTACTTTATTTACTGTGAGTCGGAGCCTAGTGTGAGTCGGAGCCAGCTGTGAGTCGGAGCCAGCTGTGAGTCGGAGCCAGCTGTGGGCCACACCATCAATATATTTGGTCAGCTGACTTTCTCTAAGGTTCATATGCTCTGAGAACCTGTTCCAGATGTGAGCTGAGATCTGAATGATCGCTAATGAAGGGAAGCCGTTGAGAAGGGTACAGCTAGAGTGAAACTGCTGATTCTTGCCCGTCTTGTGGCATAGCAGCTGCCTTCTTACTGCCCACAAGCTGTGCCAGGTAGGGGTGCTTGAGACCAGCAGGTAGATCATGACAGTAAGGCTTCCTTACTGCCTCGACCCAACCCGGGTCGAGGCGAGAGATGAGTTGCCTTGCGTAGTTTTCTATCTTGTCCATAGGACGATGGGGGGGGGAGGATAGGTTGCAGCAGGCAGTCCAAGAGAGTGGTGCATACTCATTGTTTGTGAGTATAGAAGCAAATGTGCTTAGAGACCATCAAAAACAGATGTATTCTTAGAAACAAATGTGTTTAGTGACCATAATTATCGGTGTATTCTGAGGAGCAGTTGTTGCCTGCCATCACCTGCCTTTAGCAATTACACATGCAGTGGACATATCTCCCGTATAATTGTAAATTAAAGAAGTGTTACTAGAGTAAGCATGACACTCTGGGATGATGTTCAGTAGTGATGAGCCACGTTCACCGCCTGGTGGCACGATGGCACTCTCTGAGTGCCTTAAACACTCTACCAAACTGAAATGGCTTTACACCGTTCCATTACGAACTACCCTAAGAACTCAGCCTTGAAGGCAGTCACTCCAGTGTAGCGGGGGCGTTAACCCCCGGAGCACCCTCCAAGTATACTCCAGGTATAGAGTGGAGTCAGAGGTGCCACAAGACCACGGTGCCTCACTCGGTCAAAGGTGCCACCAGTGTACAGCGGTATTACATCTCTAAAATGCCTTCCCCCCCCCTCTCTCTCTCTCTCTCTCTCTCTCTCTCTCTCTCTCTCTCTCTCTCTCTCTCTCTCTCTCTCTCTCTCTCCCTCCCTCCCTCCCTACTACTCCTCCCACACACAGGCATACCTGGTTCATACCTGGAGTCGCTCGGGGCAGCAAAAAAGAATCCAGGTGGGTATCGAGCATACTGATAAGGGCCGCCCACACTCTGGTGGCCAGGGGCACGTGTTGAAACTCACCCTCTGTACTCACCCTCTGTACTCATCTACCCGTAATTTTCTACTTGTTGTTTCGGAGGTCGAAACTCAGCTCCTGGCCCTACATCTTAAACTGTCCTCTACTGGATTCGCTACTGCCGCCGTCGTGAGTTCTATCATACCTAATCTTAAAGCTGTGCATGGCTCCTGCCTCTACTACTTTGTTGTGCAGGTCATTCCACTTCTTGAACATTCTAATGCTTAAGAAATATTTCCTCAAATCTCTGAAACTCATCTGTGTTTTTAAATTTTAATTGTGCCCTCGTATATAGTGAGTAGTCTCACTCTTTTCACCATATTTGCCCTAAGTATTCTTAAGTGTCTTCAGATTAATTTCCATAAAAC
>WNWK01004183.1:65000-125000 GCA_009830355.1 Cherax destructor | reverse complement strand
ATCATAGCACTCATGGAAACCAAGCTGATGGGAATGATAACAGATGTGATCTTTCCAACCGGATATCAGATCATGAGGAAAGACAGAGGGAACAGAGGTGGACGAGGAGTTACAGTGATCATCAAAAACCAGTCGCGTTTTGAGGAATTAGAAGGAATGGACAGGATGGAATCAAGAGACTACATAGTAGGAACACTTAATACTGGAGGTTCCAAGGTGGTGAGTGCAGTGATATACAACCCGCCACTGAATAACAGGAGGCTAAGATATGAGTACAATGAGAGTAACATTGCAATTTTTGAGACCCCTAGCTGAGGTTGCCAGAAGGGCCCACATGGGCAGGGCGAAGTTTCTAGTTGTGAGTAATTTCGATCACAAGGAGATTGACTGGATAAATCTGGAGCCACATGGGGGGACCAGAAACATGGAGGGCTAAGATGATGGTGGTGGTACTGGAAGGAGGAGAGGACGAACCAGCAAGGCTGGACCTCATACTCACCTTGAGTAGTTCAGACATTGGGGACTATTGCGAATTGCTGAAGAATATGTGGCTTGCGTCTAAGAGATATACCCATGAACAAAACGTAATAAGAAGTTATGATGTAAGTGAGAACATAAAAACTTCGTAAAATGTCTTTAATATAACGTAAATTACGTTATGAACTTAAGGTATTCTAAAGGTACATTTTAGTTATCAATTTGATACAAACACTTAACAGACTTATTAATTATATACACTGTTAACAATGATATCCATTCTAGCTGAATGGGTCTTAACACAGAAAACTGATAAAGTTACAGAGTCTCCAAACTGAGACTTAACAAAATTAACTACTTGTAATTTGAACAGTATAATAGAACTCTTTTATGCCTTATAGATCTTCTAATATAACTTGGAGTCTTACAGTTACTCTGTTTTCTAGAGTCAGAGCGAATTTACATTACTCTAGATAACTTCTCGACTTGAATACAGAAAACCAAATAGACCTTCTCAAGACAGCGAGAGGCTTTGCACTACCAATATCCCACCACACACACCTGACGTCAGCTCGTGTCAGGTGTGTAGTGCACAGGCGAATAACAACACAATCATTAATTCGACGTCACCCATAGTGAACGATCTATTTCCTAACCAATATAATTAATCATAGAAATATATACATATAATGATAATGAGAAAGAAGAAAAGGAATATATAATATTATAAAGCTGATTATCATCATTTTAACTATTAACGAGGATAAACGCAATGTAATATTAGATAGAGGAACAAATATGAAAATTATATTTTCGGCGTCACCGGGCCATCACATAGGAAAGGCCCCTTGGAGCTGGTGATCAAGTGGTCCTCAGCTTCGAATACACTGTAGAGCTAAAAGTAGAGAGAAAAACAGTAGGGACAGGAGAAGCCAAACTACAAAAGAGGGGACTACACAGGTATGATAAATTTCCTGCATGAGGTACAGTGGGAGAGAGAACTGGTGGGAAAAACAGTGAATGAAATGGAGTACGTGGCCAGAAAATGCAAAGAGGCGGACGAGAGGTTTGTACCTAAGGGCAACATTATCAATGGGAAGACCAGAGGCGAAAACTAAATATGCTAGAGAATGGAAAACGTATAGAAGACAAAGACCCAGGAAAATAAGGAGATTAGCTAAAGAGCCAGGAATGAATATACATGGATGAGAAGGAAGACCCAGTGGCACTATGAGAATGACAGCATCGGAAGCCAAATCTGACCCAAAGCTGTTGTACAGCCACATCAGGAGGAAAACAAGTCATGCACCAGGTAATCAGGCTGAGGAAGGAAGGAGGGAACATCACAAGGAACTATGTGATGTGAAGAGCTAAACGAGATATAAGGAAGTATTTTCAGTGGAGACAGACTGGACTACAGTAAACTGGAATGGTAGGGTACACCAACAAGTACTGGACACACTACACATAACCGAGAAGGACGTAAAGAGGCTGCTAAGTGAACTAGATACATCAAAGATGGTGGGACAAGACATCTCTCCGTGGGTCCTGGGAGAGGAAGCAGAGACTCTGTGTGTGCCACTAACAACAATCTTCATCACATCTATTGAAACAGGGCAACTACCTGAGGTGTGGAAGACAGCAAATGTAGTCCCTATCTTTAAGAAAGGAGACAGGTAGGTAGCATTAAACTACAGTAGGGAATCGTTCAAGACTCTGTACACCGTGTAGGTCAGGCCCATACTGGAGTATGCAGCACCAGTTTGGAACCCACACCTGGTCAAGCACGTCACGAAATTAGAGAAAGTGCAAAGGTTTGCAACAAGGCTAGTTCCAGAGCTAAGGAAAATGTCCTACGAAGAAAGGTTAAGGGAAATCGGTCTGACGACACTGGAGGACAGGAGGGTTAGGGAAGGTATGATAACGCCATACAAAATACTGCGAGGATTATACACACACAAACCGCACATATAAAAAGAGAGGAGCTTACGACGACGTTTCGGCCCGACTTGGACCATTTACAAAGTCACACTAACACACAGAACAGGTGAAAGGAGTATTTATAGGCAGGCAGACAGGGGGAGGGTACAAGAGAGTGGGGTAATAATGGAGGTAGTAGTGGAAGTGGTAGTAGTAGTAGTGGAGACAGTCATATTCTAGGAAAGGAGCACTGCAAAGAAGCTGGCCACCCGCATGGGTGGGACGAGAACACAGAGGGAGGAAAAGACGAATAAAATAAAGAAGGACAAATACAAGGCAAAAGAAAAGAAAGAAAAGAAAACCCATAGGATAAAAAGGAGAAAGGGGAAGAGATGAAAGGGGAATTGACAAGGTGGACGAAGTCAGGATGTTCCAGAGAGGGGACACAGAAACAAGGGGTCACAATTGGAAGTTGAAGACTCAAATGAGTCAAAGAGATGTTGGGAAGTATTTCTTTACGCATAGAATTGTCAGGAAGTGGAATAGTCTGGCAAGTGATGTAGTGGAGGCAGGAACCATACATAGTTTTAAGAAGAGGTATGATAAAGCTCATGGAGCAGGGAGAGGACCTAGTAGCGATTAGTGAAGAGGCGGGGCCAGGAGTCATGTCTCGACCCCTGCAACCAAAAATAGGTGAGTACACACATATACACCCACCTTCAAGAGTACATATATTAAGGCTCAAGAGGCCAGAAATCAGTGATGCCCATCAAAGTAGTCTAGGAGACGGGACCAGGAGCTGACACTCGACACTTTTTTATATAGATGTCCATCCAATATTATAATCATCATCGTCATTATCATAATTCAATCATCATCATCTGTCTCCTTTCACTGATGTCCAAATTATCATTATTCTCCTCCCGTCATTATTCACTATCATAATTCACTATCATTCCTTTTTTTGCTTCCTTCTGCTCTCTCTCTCTCTCTCCTTTTCTCTTGGTATTTCTCTCTTATCCTTGTCTTCCTTCATCCACAACTCTTCTTCCCTCTCTCAGGTGTGTGTGTGTGTGTGTGTGTGTTTGTATGTGTGTGTGTGCGTGTGTGCGTGTGCGCGCGTGAGTGTGTGCGCGCTTGTGGTTGACATTATAACACTAAGCACTAAAAGATAAGATAAGATTTCTTCGGATTTTTAACCCCGGAGGGTTAGCCACCCAGGATAACCCAAGAAAGTCAGTGCGTCATCGAGGACTGTCTGTCTTATTTCCACTGGGGTCCTTAATCTTGTCCCCCAGGATGCGACCCACACCAGTCGACTAACAACCCAGGTACCTATTTGCTGCTAGGTGAACATGACAACAGGTGTAAGGAAACACGTCGAAATGTTTCCACCCGCCGGGAATCGAACCCGGGCCCTCCGTGTGTGAAGCGAGAGCTCTAGCCACCAGACCACCGGGCCTCCCGATGTTAAACTTGTAATCTGAACGAGTAATGATTTAACTCTCATCATTGTGAACATGAGATCAGGTGTGTATAAGCTGGGTCTGCACCCGGGTAAATATCACTGAAATGTTAAGAGTGAGATTTCTTTACTTACCTACCCAGTACATGCCGCATTCTGCACCTAATGAATAGGGGGTAATCAGGTTTGATCCAAGAGAAATTAGAGCGCCTCCAATTCCTTGGATCCAGAGCACTTCATCAACATCTGTGAACTTACTCTCCCATGAGTGACTTGACCTCCAGATCAGCAGTACTTCTGACCTCCAGACCAGCAGTACCTCTGACCTCCAGACCAACAGTACTTCTGGCCTCCAGATCAGCAGTACTTCTGACCTCCAGACCAACAGTACTTCTGGACTCCAGACCAGCAGTACTTCTGGCCTCCAGATCAGCAGTACTTCTGGCCTCCAGATCAGCAGTACTTCTGGCCTCCAGACCAGCAGTACTTCTGACCTCCAGACCAGCAGTACCTCTGACCTCCAGACCAACAGTACTTCTGACCTCCAGACCAGCAGTACTTCTGGCCTCCAGACCAGCAGTACTTCTGACCTCCAGATCAGCAGTACTTCTGGCCTCCAGATCAGCAGTACTTCTGGCCTCCAGACCAGCAGTACTTCTGACCTCCAGATCAGCAGTACCTCTGACCTCCAGACCAACAGTACTTCTGACCTCCAGACCAGCAGTACTTCTGGCCTCCAGACCAGCAGTACTTCTGACCTCCAGATCAGCAGTACTTCTGACCTCCAGACCATCAGTACTTCTGACCTCCAGACCAGCAGTACCTCTAACCTCCAGACCAACAGTACTTCTGGCCTCCAGACCAGCAGTACTTCTGACCTCCAGACCAGCAGTACTTCTGGCCTCCAGACCAGCAGTACTTCTGGCCTCCAGACCAGCAGTACTTCTGACCTCCAGACCAGCAGTACTTCTGACCTCCAGATCAGCAGTACGTCTGACCTCCAGATCAGCAGTACTTCTGACCTCCAGACCAGCAGTACTTCTGGCCTCCAGACCAGCAGTACTTCTGACCTCCAGACCAGCAGTACTTCTGCCCTCCAGACCAACAGTACTTCTGGCTTCCAGACCAGCAGTACTTCTGACCTCCAGACCAGCAGTACTTCTGACCTCCAGACCAGCAGTACTTCTGGCCTCCAGACCAGCAGTACTTCTGACCTCCAGACCAGCAGTACTTCTGACCTCCAGACCAACAGTACTTCTGGCTTCCAGACCAGCAGTACTTCTGACCTCCAGACCAGCAGTACTTCTGGCCTCCAGACCAGCAGTACCTCTGACCTCCAGACCAGCAGTACTTCTGGCCTCCAGACCAGCAGTACTTCTGGCCTCCAGATAAGCAGTACTTCTGACCTCCAGACCAACAGTACTTCTGGCCTCCAGACCAGCAGTACTTCTGGCCTCCAGACCAGCAGTACTTCTGGCCTCCAGACCAGCAGTACTTCTGGCCTCCAGACCAGCAGTACTTCTGACCTCCAGACCAGCAGTACTTCTGGCCTCCAGACCAGCAGTACTTCTGACCTCCAGACCAGCAGTACTTCTGGCCTCCAGACCAGCAGTACTTCTGGCCTCCAGACCAGCAGTACTTCTGACCTCCAGACCAGCAGTACTTCTGCCCTCCAGACCAACAGTACTTCTGGCTTCCAGACCAGCAGTACTTCTGGCCTCCAGACCAGCAGTACTTCTGGCCTCCAGACCAGCAGTACTTCTGACCTCCAGACCAGCAGTACTTCTGACCTCCAGACCAGCAGTACTTCTGGCCTCCAGATCAGCAGTACTTCTGACCTCCAGACCAACAGTACTTCTGGCCTCCAGACCAGCAGTACTTCTGACCTCCAGACCAGCAGTACTTCTGACCTCCAGACCAGCAGTACTTCTGGCCTCCAGACCAGCAGTACTTCTGGCCTCCAGACCAGCAGTACTTCTGACCTCCAGACCAGCAGTACTTCTGACCTCCAGACCAGCAGTACTTCTGCCCTCCAGACCAACAGTACTTCTGGCTTCCAGACCAACAGTACTTCTGACCTCCAGATCAGCAGTACTTCTGACCTCCAGACCAGCAGTACTTCTGGCCTCCAGACCAGCAGTACTTCTGACCTCCAGACCAGCAGTACTTCTGCCCTCCAGACCAACAGTACTTCTGGCTTCCAGACCAGCAGTACTTCTGACCTCCAGACCAGCAGTACTTCTGACCTCCAGACTAGCAGTACTTGTGACGTCCAGACCAGCAGTACTTCTGACCTCCAGACCAGCAGTATTTCTGACCTCCAGACTAGCAGTACTTGTGACGTCCAGACCAGCAGTACTTCTGACCTCCAGATCAGCAGTACTTCTGACCTCCAGATCAGCAGTACTTCTGACCTCCAGACCAGCTGTACTTCTGACCTCCAGACCAGCAGTTCAAATGGTCCAAGACCATAAACAGTAACACCCCCTCCCCCCAGTACACACTGCCATTGTTCCCTCACTCTCCCAGGTTTAATAAAACAACATTTGTGACAAAAATCCCAAGTTTATTCAAAATATATTTGGAACTATTCAAAGCTCTATAGAGTGTTTTTGTTTTTTTTAAGCGCAAGACAGGATGAGTACGGCGTCCGTAGGCCGATGAGAATGGGAAGAAATTAAGCCAAATTTGTCAAATTCAAAAAGATCCAAACAAGAACCAAACTTTTTTTTCAGTGAACATATAAACCTCGCCATTACATCTTTGAAATATATATATATATATATATATATATATATATATATATATATATATATATATATATATATATATATATATAAATATATATATATATATATATATATATATATATATATATATATATATATATATATATATATATATATATATATATATAAACTTTATTTTTTGCTAGACACTAACAAGTTATATTCTGGAATAGGTAAACAAATTTAATCCATTAAAAGATTTGCTGTAAATTATGGAGAAGCAGATAAATATTTGCATTATTTTTTTTTAAGCTCTTTCAAAAGATGTTATGAATTATGGTAGAATCGTCTTCCCAGACCATGAGCACGGCGAGCAGAATGTGTGTTCAGTGAAACACTTTGGGGGCGAGAAATACCGTGTGGACCAATATGTCAAATTTTGAATATCCATATACATATATATATATTTTATTTTTATTTTTAATTCCATCTTTCAACGATTTATAATCATGAATTTTTGGTTTTCCTTTTTTAGGAGTTGCGGTTGGTGACTGAGGGTGTCAGGTTATGTTGTTTAGGGGGTTACAAAGGTGGAGGTGAGGGGGGGGGCTGGTCCACACAGTAGCACGCACGTTGAGCAAGAACATGGACTTCAAAACAGCAGTTTAAAGGCACCGGGGATGCGGAATTATCGTGCCAGACACCTTTGGACCGAGCACCGCCATTCTCGTTAACCAGAAAATAAAATCATGCAAACTATAGTTTAACATGGAAAAGAATGAGCTCTCTCTCTCTCTCTCTCTCTCTCTCTCTCTCTCTCTCTCTCTCTCTCTCTCTCTCTCTCTCTCTCTCTCTCTCTCTCTCTCACTCTCTCTCTTTCTCTCACGAGGCCCATGACTACAATGACTGTTATGTGTAGTTCTCAACTACTTTACATTCTCACTTTGTTGGTTTTTAGAGTCACTAGGTAATTACAATCTAATTATATAAAAATATTTGACCTAAAAACTGCTGTTGGTGTCCCATAGAGGCAGCGCTCGACAATACGTCGTCAACACTCGTCTCTTCCTCGACAATTGTCGAACGCGACCACAGTGTCACAATTTGGGAAACAAGGATATGAAAGTGTAATTCAACTGCTTGTAAACATGATCAGGTGTAAAATATCACCACACAAATAATTTTAATTACAAACGGTAATAATAAACACCACAAAGGTCGAACAACATGTACATCATAAGAATCAATGGCTCCAGGAAGTTTGGGAATCATCATACATCAGACGAACCATCTCTTGTCAATAATGTCTTTGAGTGAGCATTCACAACCGCACAAAAATAGTCGAGATTTCAGTCTATATGTCTGACTTATGAACGCTCCCACTCCTTCTTGGAGCTGGACAGATAATAATAATGATAATAATAATAATAATAATAATAATAATAATAATAATAATAATAATAATAATAATAATAATAATAATAATAACAAATTGGTAACGTAGTGAGCATTCAGTCATCTTTATTAGTTAAGATGCAATAAAGCATACAGTAACATGCCTTTGTAAATTGGGAAACAGAGATTTTTAATGAAGATGCCTTCGTGAGGGGTCCAGATGGAAATAACTATATTGGGAATTGAAAACAGTGACAACTTAATAAACCTACAATTACCTGAAGGGTGTATACGTGGAGGGTGCTTAGGGGGTCAACGCCCCCGCGGCCTGGCCCATGACCAGTTCTTTGTTGGTAGTCAGAGGATCCCCTTGTCGTATATCTATTGTTTTCCAAAAACTAATTCATTTCGACTGGTGATAAATCAGAATTTACACACACGCACGCACCTCTGAAATTTACATACACGCACGCACCTCTGAAATTTACATACACGCACGCACCTCTGAAATTTACACACAGGTACGCACCTATGAAATTTACACACAGGTACGCACCTCTGAAATTTACATACACGCACGCACCTCTGAAATTTACACACAGGTACGCACCTCTGAAATTTACACACAGGTACGCACCTCTGAAATTTACACACAGGTACGCACCTCTGAAATTTACACACAGGTACGCACCTGTGAAATTTACTTATGGAAATCGTAAATTATGACAAATGAAGCAACGATAATTTTGTATTGTATACGGTCAAGAATTTGTTTTTCTTTGCTAAGGCTGCAGGGGCATTTAACCCCCCTGAAACACCACTCAGGTTAGGTCTGTTAACCTCGCTCAGACGTTAATCTTGTACTAGAGAGACTTAATCCGAGGTCTGTCCATACACTATTTTAAGTTGGGATAGATTAGGTCAGGTTAGGGTAGGTTACAGTTGTTTAGGTTAAGTTAGGCTAGGATAGGCTAAGTTAGCTTGTGGTAGGGAAGGTTAGGTTAGGTTAAATTAGGTTTTGTGAGGGAAGATCACAGTAGTTAAGTTGAAGTGAGGACAGGTTACAGTAAGTTAGACTAGGTGAGGACAGGTTACAGTAAGTTAGACTAGGTGAGGACAGGTTATAGTAAGTTAGACTAGGTAAAGACAGGTACAGTAGGTTAGACTAGGTGAGGACAGGTTACAGTAAGTTAGACTAAGTGAAGACAGGTACAGTAGGTTAGACTAGGTGAGGACAGGTTACAGTAAGTTAGACTAGGTGAAGACAGGTTACAGTAAGTTAGACTAGGTGAAGACAGGTTACAGTAAGTTAGACTAGGTGAAGACAGGTTACAGTAAGTTAGACTAGGTGAAGACAGGTTACAGTAAGTTAGACTAGGTGAGGACAGGTTACAGTAGGTTAGACTAGGTGAGGACAGGTTACAGTAAGTTAGACTAGGTGAAGACAGGTACAGTAAGTTAGACTAGGTGAGGACAGGTTACAGTAAGTTAGACTAGGTAAGGACAGGTAAACAGTAGTTTAGGCTAAGTGAGGATACGCTACGATAAGCTACGTTAGGTTAGGTTACTTTTTTTTTAAGTAACTCAAAACAAACAGCTAGAATTTTACTCCATTAAATTTAGTCCATTAAATTCAACGTTTGTCGATGTTTCAATTTTAAAATAAAATAGAATTGAAGAAATTACATATTTTTTGTATATTTTGAAAGGGTGACCAAAATTTATATACACTGCAGTGAAATCTTCGTAGAAGTATATAAACAAGTGCTAAGTGATCGGCTGAGTTGATATAAACAATCAGGTCACTAAACAGTTGGTGCACACTGAACAGCTGGTGCAACCAGGTCACTAAACAGCTGGTGCAACCAAGTCACTAAACCGCTGACACAAGGGACAAGAACTAGAGCTTGTCTATGGTACATTATTGAGAGATTCGTCCATACAAAATTTGCATTTGTGGTCACATCTGGACCAGTACTAACCTCCCTAGAGTACGTACATAAATAAACTAGAATGACTCTTACTAACCCTCAAGTAGTATATACAAAAGTCTTCGTCCGTCATACCCGCTGACGACAATTAGAATATACTCGTTCTAGGAAAAACCTATTAATGTTGTTAATGAGGAACATATAAGGCGAGTGAAGGTGAGGTTTACCGCACTCGTAAACCCCTCACTAGGGTTAAACCAGCGTGGGTTACTGGTTAGATTACTGACCTGGTAACGTCAGTACTGTCTCGCTGTGGCCTGAGACGTTATCGTTACGACTGAAGTGTCTCGTTCTTAGCGATGTGGCGTCACAGGTCATGGGTATGAGAGGGGTGAGACATATAGCTCGATATCTTCACAGAGTTCAACGACCCAAGTTCTCTCATCTTTTGACGCCAGAAAGTAGCGCAATCCACTTAAAATTTCGGTATATATCACAGTAAGTTTTATCCTGTGAAGCTCCTCTATACAACGTGCTCTATTTTTTGTAAATACGATTTAAAATGCGCGGCCCAAATTGAATAGGTCGTGAAAAAGACCTTCAGAGCACGTGGTATTCAATTATGGATGGGCTTTTTCAAATGTCATTTGCAAAAAAAGGTCACACTGTATATGACTTCTTTATAAGAGAGCTTATTGAAAAATAATTATAAGGAAACATACATCCATTTTCTAAATTCCTTCAATAAAAAACACTGAAAAACTATATAATTTTTGTCTTTGATTTATCGCAGATTTCTTTGGCATGTACTGTACACTTCATGACTTCTTAATGTATATATATATATATATATATATATATATATATATATATATATATATATATATATACAGTGGACCCTCGGTTAACGAATACCCCGGAAATCGTGCAATTATGTAAGTATAATTTTGTAAGTTCTTGTGGAAGTGTATTTTTGGGGGTCTGAAATAGACTAACCTACGTGAAATTTTTCCTTAAAGGAGTAAATTCGTTCGGTAATGGCACTTGAGCAGACTTCAGGAGTGAAGTTTTTACGAAACTCGGGGGTCCACTGTATATATCTATATATATATGTCGTGACTAATAGGTAAAATTGGTCAATTAGCAAGAACTCATTTAAAATTAAGTCCTTTCTAAAATTTTCTCATATACGTTTAAAGATATATTTTTTTCATTTATATTAATGTAAAAATTTATAATTTTGTATCAAAAGGAACTTAGAAAACTTACCTAACCTTATTATAACAATCGCAATTTAATTTAGCCTAACCCAACTAAATATATTTTAGATACGTTTACAATAATTTAATAATAAACAAAGACAATGAAATATATTTTTTTCGTTAGGTTCAGAATGATTTTTGCCAAATTATTGCATACACAAATTTTCGCATGTCTTATATGGCAAGAAGAGCGTCGCTATGTAAGCCTAAATCGCAAGTTCTGCCTATTCGGCACGATATATATATATATATATATATATATATAATATATATATATATATATATATATATATATATATATATATATATATATATATATAGATTCATAATCTTTGACATATTGTACCATTGTATTCATGTTCATGTTTGTGTGTTTTATAAATGTATTCTGTCTATTAATAAAGCATTTATATGTATGTATGTGTGTATATATATATATATATATATATATATATATATATATATATATATATATATTAATGTCTGCCGAACAGGCAAAACATGCGATTTTGGTTTAAATAGGAACGCTATTCTTGCCGAATAAGGCAAGCGAAAACTTGTGTATGCAATAATTTCGCAAAAATAATTCTGAACCTAACGAAAAATATATATTTCATTGTGTTTTTTTATTACTAAATGATTGTAAACTTACCTAAAATATATTTAGTTGGATTAGGCTAAATTAAATTGTGCTTGTTATAATAAGGTTAGGTAAGTTTTTTAAGGTTCTTTTGGCACAAAATTGTTATTTTTTACATTAACATAAATGAAAAAAAAAATATATCTTTAAACGTATAGGAGAAATTTTTAGAAAGGACTGACTTAATTTTAAATGAGTTTTTGCTAATTGAACAATTTTACCTATTCGGCACGACATTATATATATATATATATATATTATTTTCAAAAATCAATGACATACAAAAAATGAGTGTACAGGAGAGGGGACGAAGTCTTGACCCACATCAACAACCACAGTAATGTTGCCAGATTTTAAAGAACACAAGTTGCTGGGCCAAGTTTTATTGGGAGACGAGGGGAAGAAGCGGGGGATGGGGGAGGTAATTTAGCCGACTGTAAAAGATGTCCATTAGGTAAAAAGGGGAAAGAACTGCAGCTTGAGAGGGAGAAGAAAAAAGTAGTTTACAAACGAATGGAAAGCCTAAGGAAATTCAAAGAATTTCAAGGAAAGTGCGAATTATTTGAGAGGGGGAATGGTACTTAGAGTATGAGGGGGAAAATGAAAAATTCAATGTTATTAAGATAGAAAATACAGGAAAGTTAATAGCATGAAATTTTAGGACAAAGCCAGTGCAAAGCTAGGAACTGCAGTGCAAAGCCAGGAACTGCAGTGTAATGCCAGGAACTGCAGTGCAAAGCTAGGAACTGCAGTGCAAAGCCAGGAACTGTAGTGCAAAGCCAGGAACTGCAGTGTAATGCCAGGAACTGCAGTGCAAAGCCAGGAACTGCAGTGCAAAGCCAGGAACTGCAGTGCAAAGCCAGGAAATGCAGTGCAAAGACAGGAACTGCAGTGCAAAGCCAAGAACTGCAGTGCAAAGTCAGGAACTGCAGTGCAAAGCCAAGAACTGCAGTGCAAGGCCAAGACTTGCAGTGCAAAGCCAGGAACTGCAGTGCAAAGTCAGGAACTGCAGTGCAAAGCCAGGAAGTGCAGTGCAAATCTAGGAACTGCAGTGCAAAGCCAGGAACTGCAGTGCAAATCCAGGAACTGCAGTGCAAAGCCAAGAACTGCAAAGCAAAGCCAAGAACTGCAGTGCAAAGTCAGGAACTGCAATGAAAATCCAAGAACTGCTGTGCAAGGCCAAGACCTGCAGTGCAAAGCCAGGAACTGCAGTGCAAAGCCAGGAACTGCAGTGAAAAGCCAGGAACTGCAGTGGAAAGCCAGGAACTGCAGTGCAAAGCCAGGAACTGCAGTGCAAAGCCAGGAACTGCAATGCAAAGCCAGGAACTGCAGTGCAAAGCCAGGAACTGCAGTGCAAAGCCAGGAACTGCAGTGCAAATCCAGGAACTGCAGTGCAAAGTCAGAAACTGCATTGCAAAGCCAGGAACTGCAGTGCAAAGCCAGGAACTGCAATGCAAAGCCAGGAACTGCAGTACAAAGCCAGGAACTGCAGTGCAAAGCCAGGAACTGGAGTGCAAAGCCAGGAACTGCAGTGCAAAGTCAGGAACTGCAGTGCAAAGCCAGGAACTGCAGTGCAAAGCCAGGAACTGCAGTGCAAAGCCAGGAACTGCAGTGCAAAGCCAGGAACTGCAGTGCAAAGCTAGGAACTGCAGTGCAAAGCCAGAAACTGCAATGCAAAGCCAGGAACTGCAGTGCAAAGCCAGGAACTGCAGTGCAAAGCCAGGAACTGCAGTGCAAAGCCAGGAACTGCAATGCAAAGCCAGGAACTGCAATGCAAAGCCAGAAACTGCAGTGCAAAGCCAGGAACTGCAGTGCAAAGCCAGGAACTGCAGTGCAAAGCCAGGAACTGCAGTGCAAAGCCAGGAACTGCAGTGCAAAGCCAGGAACTGCAGTGCAAAGTCAGGAACTGCAGTGCAAAGTCAGGAACTGCAGTGCAAAATCAGGAACTGCAGTGCAAAGTCAGGAACTGCAGTTCAAAGCCAGGAACTGCAATGCAAAGGCAGGAACTGCAGTGCAAAGTCAGGAACTGCAGTGCAAAGCCAGGAACTGCAATGCAAAGGCAGGAACTGCAGTGCAAAGTTAAGTACGCATGATACAAAGTTAAAGTGCAACTTTGAGAAGGTGAAGAGAGTGGGTCAAGATCTGGGTTCCTCTTCTACCACTGTTGTTGCTCTCTACAACACACTATATCATTCTTATACACAAAAATAGACATCACTTTGATTTAGATATAGCTTCCGGGATAATAATAATAATAATAATAATAATAATAATAATAATAATAATAATAATAATAATAATAATAATAATAATAATAATAATAATAATAATATAAAAATAATAAGAATAATAAAAGCCGTTGGTATTCACTAAAAAAATCTTCACCTGATTTTAATTTTCCTTTTGTTGACGTAAATAATGTCTCACCAGAGTTGATCTATAATTAAAAAAAAAAAAGAGAGACTGAAAGATATATTCATTATTGTTTTGACAATAGGAGGAAGAAGGAAGTGATTGACAAGTGAGTTACCAACTATCACATTATTGACATTGTTTACTGCCGGGTCAAACAACTTCGCACTTGCACAAAACAACATCTCACTTAACCTTCTGTTGTTTTGTTTAGTTGTTGATTGCAACATAAATTTTAATTCCTTGTAATATCACTCAAGTTACGGTTCATTTTCATGGTTCGTTTTAAAGTTTGACATTGCGGACTAATGTGACTTTTTTTCTTTGTTTTTTTGCGTCATCTACCAAAAAAAAATCGTTTTTAAGGGCTTCAAAAATTGAGCTGTGCTTAGTGGGCTACGACCAGGCAGTAATGGCTGAAGACAGTGTTAACCAACCTTCGCTCATTAGGTCGTAATTCACATACCTTATATCATCATATTTAGACCTAAGAGCACCTTTAACACTTACTTCGGTGTCTGACAAGAATTCATGTCTTTTTTTTAAGGAGTGTTTATGTGTTAAACTAAAAAAAAAAATGATAATGATATTTACAGTCAACATAAATAGACAGAATTTCAACATATACAGAGAAAAAATACCTAAAAAAGGGACACAGTAAAAAAATCACAATATGCGTCTCTATACCGTGATAGCAAAGGGGCGAGAATACAGGCAGTGGTCGTGGCCTTAAAGCTAGGTGTCCCCACTCACAGATACAAACAGAAACCTTAACAAGGAAACTAGCTAATTGGGTCGTTTAGCGGTGCTTTAGACTGGCAGACATGCGCCTGCCAGGCGCGGCAGGCACTCCACGACCACATCAACTGGCCGGACAAATTTGGCACATACAAAGTGAATCGTTAAAAACTAATTAAACATTAGTCACTGTGAAACATTACTTGACAGCTTAACGACAGTCAATGTTTATTTGTTCTTGCTTGTGGGGAACTGTGGCGGAAACTGGGGCGATGTGGGGTGGATGTGGATCCCCCAGGTAGCAAGGGGAGGAGAGTAGGCCTATAGTTAACTGGTAATGAGGGGCATGTGAGAAGTATATAAGTAGGCCTATTGTCTGACGTCGAGAAAGCTCCAACAAGCTCACTTTTTTCCTCTTTTACTGATACCTAGAGGCGATATTTTCCTTCGTATAATGGAGTAACCGGCAGGAAAAGCCACTGTAGTGAGCACTTATAGCCCGGTGTGGCGCACGACACACCTGGCACACAAGTGACTGATACCAACACATCAGTGCCGCACAGGACACCTGGCACACAACTGACTGACACCAACACATCACTGAGCGAAGGCTTGAGCCGTTTATTCCTCTACACGACCAAAATATCGACTCTTTGTAGCCCCTAAGGCAATTAAAGAAGAGAAAAGGGAGCATCGAGGATCAAGGCCGCCGTCAAGACGATCCAGCACTACTCCCTTCACTTTGGAATACATTGTAAAGAGTCGAAACAACAGATAGATCCTTTAAATAATCTCCTTACACATGTTTAACAAGAGGTGACGAAGTTGTTCCATGCCAGTTTTCTTTACAACAGTTCGCCTTTGTCACAGAATCAACTCAAATATGTGAAAATTATGCCTATAGAACAATACAAATAATGATAATTATTATTATAATAATTATATAAGTTCTAAAAGTTTTCATAGGAAACATAAAACGTGAGCACTTTGTCAGAGAGAAAAAAATATACAAGAAATGCCAATCAAAAGTCTTGTTACGGTGTTGGGGGGGAGGGGGATAAATGAGTGAGTTTGCGGGAGTCCATTTAGAAGACTACGAGGGGGGTCCCATCTAGGATGCAAGGGTGAGCCAACAATACAGTCCTGTTGGTGGGAGATTATTATTATTTATTTATTTTTAACCTGCATTGCGATAGACGGCCTGTACATCTACAGCATGGAGGCCTTACGTGCGTGAGTGTGGTCGGAGTGATCCAAGACACGAAGCTCAGACAACTCGGTCAAAGAAAAACATCAAAATATATATACTGGGTGGTTGAATGCCGGGATACTAGAACCCTTGATGCAGTGCGGGCTTCTCTACAATAGAGGCTACAACTGAAGAAACGTAAACGCTTATAAATATCAACATGAGGCAAATATGACCACCGCTTCATAATAAATAAGGGACTTGTGTACCCGAGAACTCCCAAAAAAATGCCCCTTTGGTGCAAGGGGGGGCGGCGCCCCTCCGGCCTTTAGAGCTGTGTTTTGTGAACAAGACCAGCAAAATTAGGTCCAGAGATTCCTCTCCCTCAACGTGTACCTGAAGACTGGGATGCACAACAAGGGTTGGGAAATAGAGCTTAGAGAGACAGTAAGGCCAAGAAATATAGAAGGGACCGAAATAATGAGGGCGAGGAGATAAAGCTGAAAGGAACAGTAAAGGTTGGAACACACCAAGTGTTGAGAAAAACAAGTTATTATAACACTCAGTAAGGGCTGGGATATAGTGAGGGCTGGGGTATAGTGAGGTCTGGGGTATAGTGAGGTCTGGGGTATAGTGAGGTCTGGGGTATAGTGAGGTCTGGGGTATAGTGAGGGCTGGGATATAGTGAGGTCTGGGGTATAGTGATGGCTGGGAGATAATGAGGGCTGGGATATAGTGAGGTCTGGGGTATAGTGATGGCTTGGAGATAATGAGGGCTGGGATATAGTGAGGGCTGGGATATAGTGAGGTCTGGGGTATAGTGAGGTCTGGGGTATAGTGATGGCTGGGAGATAATGAGGGCTGGGATATAGTGAGGTCTGGGGTATAGTGATGGCTTGGAGATAATGAGGGCTGGGATATAGTGAGGGCTGGGATATAGTGAGGGCTGGGGTATAGTGATGGCTTGGAGATAATGAGGGCTGGGATATAGTGAGGGCTGGGATATAGTGAGGGCTGGGGTATAGTGATGGCTTGGAGATAATGAGGGCTGGGATATAGTGAGGGCTGGGATATAGTGAGGTCTGGGGTATAGTGATGGCTTGGAGATAATGAGGGCTGGGATATAGTGAGGGCTGGGATATAGTGAGGGCTGGGGTATAGTGATGGCTTGGAGATAATGAGGGCTGGGATATAGTGAAGGCTGGGAGATAGTGAGGGCTGGGAGATAGTGAGGACTGGGATATAGTGAGGTCTGGGGTATAGTGATGGCTGGGAGATAATGAGGGCTGGGATATAGTGAACGCTGGGAGATAGTGAGGGCTGGGAGATAGTGAGGACTGGGATATAGTGAGGTCTGGGGTATAGTGATGGCTGGGAGATAATGAGGGCTGGGATATAGTGAAGGCTGGGAGATAGTGAGGGCTGGGAGATAGTGAGGGCTGTGATATAGTGAGGTCTGGGGTATAGTGATGGCTGGGAGATAATGAGGGCTGGGATATAGTGAAGGCTGGGAGATAGTGAGGGCTGGGAGATAGTAAGGACTGGGAGATAGAATTAGACAACAGCAAAGACTAGGATAAAGTAGTGGTAGAACACAGTAATTACTAGGAAATAATTAGTGTTGTGAGAAAGGGTTTGGACACACAACAGGGAATGCGAGACAAGGTTGCAGCATAATAATGGCGGTGAAATGGCAATGACAACACACAGTAAGGGCCGGGGGAGCGACACCCTCTTGTACCGGGGTTGGGTTCACGGTTACTCGCCTCCTGGAACATGTCCGGACGTCCTAACACCTCTTGGGTCCCTCAACTTACAATAATGTTATTTATGTCATTAAATTAGCAGGTACCATTGACAGACCTGTGGCGCCCTTCGTGCTAGTGGGGGGCGTGGCCCCCCGCGAGCGCTCACGACGCCTCTAAAGAGGCAGGAGAACGTCCAGACGCTGCAGGCGGCTTAACACCTTCACACCGAGAGACTTGGGGGGATTGAATGTTGTGGGGATGGGAACAGCAGCAGCGTAACCTTCTCCCTCCTGCTGCGTCGCTGCTCCTGTAGGGATGGTGGAGGAACCTCTCCCCATAGTGGCGCAACCTCCGGCAGACCCGCCGCCCGAGACGCCGCTAGCGGCACAAACACAACACCAAAACACCCACGTACTGACACCAGCACGCGAACCCGGCCCCGGCCAGGCCCGTCCCTCGGGGCTCCGGGGCCCCTCGACCTCTCCTGAGGAAGGGTTGAGGGCCAGGGCGGGGCCGGGCAGCGCGCTAGGCAGCCTGAGAGACAGACAAGAAGAGACCAAGCCCAGGACGCACCAGGCGCCGGGCTGACCTACACCACAGCGGGTTGGGCGGGTCGCCACACAAACAATGCCAGTGATCCTCGCGGGACTCCGGCCTCCAACGGCCTCCCTGCCAAGGAGGTACCACCTTCAGGCAGACAAACCTCAGCGAGGCAAAAAACATGAACCAGACATGTCATGTAGGGCTCTTCAATCTTCTTCCTGCTTCCTAGGTCGCTGGAGCTGCGGCGGCATTCTTCCTAATATCCCTGCTCCACCCATCCCCATACCGGCCATGGGGGCTCCGCTCCCCATAGTGGGTCCCCCCAGGGATTGTTTCTGGGTCCCTCCGCTGGTTGTGTGGGGGCCAGGGGAAAGTGGAAGAGGGGAGCCCTGCGGGGTGCGTGCCTGGGGCGCCGACAGGGTGCAAGCCAGATCTAGCAGAGGGCTGGGAGCAGGATGTTCCTCCGACAGGGACCGCACTGGCAGGTTGGGTCTTGCTACCTCGCCGCCCTCTTCCATGGACGATGACTCGTGGAGTTCGTAGCGAGCGTGTGTCCTCATGTGTCGAGTGATCATGTCCCGCCGGCACGCCGCATACGGACACTGTGGACACTTATAAGGTTTCTCTCCGGTGTGTGTCCGCTGATGGGTGGAGAGATGGTCGGAGCGGGAGAACACCTGTCCGCACACACGGCAAGTGTACGGCTTGTGGCCCGTGTGCAGCCGCATGTGTCGCGTCAACATATCCGACCGTGCAAATGACCGCTTACACATGTCACACATGTACGTCTTGCTACTGGTGTCGATTTGTTTATTTTTATGACGCGAGGCCATGTGTTTAGCGAGACGGTCGTGGAGAGAGAACATCTGACCGCAGACGGGGCACACGAAGGCCACGTCGGCTCCTGCAGGCATCTCCTCCACTACTGGTGACACCTCCAAGTGGTATCGTAGCGCTACGCTATCCTTGGTGCTATACGATGCTACGTCACCCTTGACGATGGGGACGGGGAGATGCGTCTGTGAGAGAGTGCGATGATCAGGTGCACCAGGGGACCGTGGTGGTGGGGTGCTGTCTTTAGGTGGGGCGAGAAGCGGGGAGTGTGGGGATGAGAGGGAAACTGTGCTAGGCAGCACCAGGCTGTCTGTACTGGAGGTGCTACCGGTCTTGAGGCTGCTGCTGGTCTTGACGGACAAGTCCAGAGGGGAATCCTGGGGAGATGATGTGTCAGATTCGAGGGAGCCGCCCTTACGTGGCAGGTAGAGGGGCTGGGGAATGGGGCGACCGTGTCGCAGCACGGACTGTCGAGTCGAAGCCTGTTCGCCCGACGGTCCCGCAGCACTGCTGCTACTACTGCTGCTGCTAGCAACCACACCCTCGCTGCACCGACCCTTCTGCTCGAACCACAGCTGAAGATCCGAGTCCGAATGGGAACGGCGGCGATACAAATCCGGGAGGTAGACAGTAGGAGGAAAGTAGTGTTCTACGTTGTGGCCGGGGGAGGGGGAGATGGGCGTGTGCGGAGACGTAGGCGTGAGTGGCGAGATAGGTGAGTGTGGGAGACCTGAGGGACCCAGCCGGTGGGGGTCCCTGGAGGCCAGAGTGCAGTGATGGCAGGTGCAGGGAGGGTAGTGGCCTCCTTGGTCTCCAGCGTCGCTGCGAACTACACTTAACTTTGGCAGGACGCCGCGGATGACACCGGTCGACGAAGGCGCGTCACTCGACGATTGCGACTTCGTGTCCAGATCGATGTCCTCCTCATCTATACTAGGGTCCTTGATCCTCAGGGGGCTGAAGGAGAGTTTGGGGGAGTCGGAGTTGACCCTGGCGAGGGCAGGGGAGTCCCTGGCATGGGGTGAGTGTGAGGGAGGACCCGGGGAGAACACCTCTTCGTCCTCTTCACTGATGGCCCGGCAGTAGTACTGGTACCTCTCCCGGTCCTCAGAGTCGAACCTAAAGACGTCACTCTGGACAGCTCGAGGTGACCTGGCTGGGCCAGCACTGCCGCAGCTACTGCTGGTGCTGCTGCTGCTACTGCCTCCTCCTGCGCCACCTCCTGCACCACCTTCCCCTGATCTATGTACCTGTATTACGCCTGGGGAACGCTGCTGCTGGTGCTGCTGCTGTTCAGTGAGGGAAGTGGGTCCCCCAGTCTCCCCTGGTCCCTCCTTAGGGGAGGGAGGGGTGTCTACTTTCATGGCTTCCTGGCCTGATTCATCGTGGACTGTGACTCTTGGACTGAGTCCAGGACTCAATCCGGGACTGAGGCCAGGGCTGACACCCGGACTATGACCGGGAATCGGGCTATGACCGGGCACTGGACTGTGACCGGGCACTGGACTGTGACCGGGCACTGGGCTATGGCCGGAAACTGGGCTGTGTCCCGGTACCGGGCTGAGGCCGGACCCTGGACTCAAGCCCGGACTTATACCGGGCTCGTCCCCTTGGTCCTGGCCAGGCCCCTGGGACACATCCTCGGGCTGGCGGCTGAACATGGGTCTGGTGTTGAGTTGTGCCGCTGGAGGAGCGGCGGCGGAGTCTGGCGGCTTATCCTTCAGCGGGTTATCCCGCGGACAGGAGTCGTTAGCGGGCTTCTCGTCCGGCGAGCGTCGTTCCGCCTGCGAGGTCAACTCCAGCACGACCTGGCTGAGTCGCTTCCTCTTGCGCAGGGCCGACGATGTGTCGTGGTGGTGAGCGGGACTGGCGGTGATAGGGCCATGGTCGCCGCTTATCATCGTGGGCGAGGGCGGGCGTGGGCGTGCCCGGGGGCGGGTGCCGTGGGTAGGACCCGGCTGCCCCCGCCTCGGCTCATCGTCCTCGACGTTCCGAAGCCGGCCAGGGACACTCCTGAAACAACAACGACAACATCATGTTACTTACATCACTCTTAAAAGACCACCATACTTATAATTAGTAAAAATAGTAAGAATAATAATGGTAGTAGGTTAGTAGACAGCAACCACCCAGGGAGGTACCACCGTCCTGTGGTAGTAGGATGGTAGACAGCAACCACCCAGGGAGGTACTACCGTCCTGTGGTAGTAGGTTGGTAGACAGCAACCACCCAGGGAGGTACCACCGTCCTGTGGTAGTAGGTTGGTAGACAGCAACCACCCAGGGAGGTACTACTGTCCTCTCGAGTGTAAAACCTGTAATTGTTTTACATGATGGTAGGATTTATGGTGTCTTTTTCTCTTTAAAACACAGAATAACAGGTATACCTTGCTGCTTGTGCTTACACTTACGTCACATGCATGTACACGTATATATATATATATATATATATATATATATATATATATATATATATATATATATATATATATATATATATATATACACCCATGTGGATTTTCATCTATTTTGATAATAGTTCTTGTTCATTTCCTCTTATCTCCATGGATAAGTGGAACAGAATTCTTCCTCCGTAAGCCATGCGTGTCATAAGAGACGACTAAAATGAAGGGAGCAAGGGGCTCCCTTTCCTGCATATATTACCAAAGTTAAAAACACAAATTTTCGTTTTTCTTTTGAGGTTACTCTGCCTCGGTGGGATACGGCTGCTTTGTTGAAAATAATAATAAAAATAACAATACTAAAGACAATAATTAAAATCCTTTGAATTCCCTAAATAACAAGTGGTCAGTTCTAAGTCTAACAGACATCAATACACAACTACTACTTGAGTGCCAGAACCAAAACTTCATTGGTGGTGGTGGTGGTGGTAGTGGTAGTGGAGGTGGTAGTGGTGGTGGTGGTGGTAGTGGTGGTGGTGGTGGTAGTGGAGGTGGTAGTGGTGGTGGTGGTGGTAGTGGTGGTGGTGGTGGTGGTGGTGGTAGTGGTGGTGGTGGTGGTGGTAGTGGTAGTGGTGGTGGTAGTGGTGGTGGTGGTTGTGGTGGTGGTGGTAGTGGTGGTGGTAGTGTTGGTGGTAGTGTTGGTGGTAGTGGTGATGGTAGTGGTTGTGGTGGTGGTGGTGGGGTAGGGGTGGTGGTGATGGTAGTGGTGGTGGTGGGGGTAGGGGTGGTGGTGATGGTAGGGGTGGTGGTGATGGTAGTGGTGGTGGTGATGGTAGTGGTGGTGGTGGTGATGTAGTGGTAGTGGTGGTGGTGGGGGTAGTGGTGGCAGTGGTGGTGGTGATGGTGGTGGTGGGGGTAGTGGTGGTAGTGGTACTGGCACTGACGTCAGAGTGTGGGTTGGGCGTGGGATGGGAAACTCTCTCACTGATTGGTGCTCGCAGCCTGGCACTGTGACGTCATGTCTTGTGATTAATTGAGCACTCTTCACTGGAGCACTGAGCACTGTGCACTTGCAGTAGAACACCTCTACAACAATTGAACACTTGACGGTAAAGAAACTGCAACACTGGACATCAAAAGCCTTAAGAATATGGGCTAAGTCTTAAGAAAAGTCAAGTCTTAGAAATAGAAGTGAAGTCTTAAGAACAGAAGTGAAGTCTTAAGAACAGACGTCAAGTCTTAAGAACAGAAATCAAGTCTTAAGAGCAGAAATCAAGTCTTAAGAACCAAAGTCAAGTCTTAAGAACAGTAGTCAAGTCTTAAGAGCAGAAATCAAGTCTTAAGAACAGTAGTCAAGTCTTAAGAACAGTAGTCAAGTCTTAAGAACAGAAATCAAGTCTTAAGAACAGTAGTCAAGTCTTAAGAACAGAAATCAAGTCTTAAGAACAGTAGTCAAGTCTTAAGAACAGTAGTTAAGTCTTATGAGCAGAAGTCAAGTCTTAAGAGCAGTAGTCAAGTCTTAAGAGCAGAAATCAAGTCTTAAGAACAGTAGTCAAGTCTTAAGAACAGAAATCAAGTCTTAAGAACAGAAATCAAGTCTTAAGAATAGAGCCAAAGAATATCTAATAAACAAAACTCTAGATATTTTTTTTATCTCTTAAGATATACCTAACTTGTTCTTGATCTGACATATTGATTATTACCTTGATACTCTTAGCTTAATATCGCTGAGACATCATTTATACGTGTCTGTGACATTACTATGTAAGTATTTGACACAGGGAATGAAATGGACATTCCATTCATATTAAGTTCAATGAGGAGAAATTTCAGTTACTCCGCTATGGAAAACTTGAGGAAATTAAAACTGTATCGGAGTATAAAACAAATTTCAAACACACAATAGAGCGAAAAACTAATGTGAAGGACCTGGGAGTGATAATGTCAGAGAATCTCTTTTTCAAAGGTCACAACAATGTATCTATCACATCTGCTAGGAAAATGATAGGATGGATAATGAGAACCTTCAGAACTATGGATGTTAAGCCTATGATGATTCTCTTCAAATCGCTTGTTCTATCTTGGCTGGAATATTGTTGCATACCCTTCAAGGCAGGCAAAATTCTTGACCTGGAGAATGTACAGATAACCTTCACGGCACACATAAGTACGATAAGGCACCTAAATTACTGGGAACGATTGTAGTCCCATGCCTTGTATTCCCTGGAATGTAGGCGAGAAAGATACATGATAATATACACTTGGAAAATCCTAGAGGGATTAGTACCAAATTTGCACCCGAGAATCACTACCTAAGAAAGCAAAAGACTCGGCAGGAGATGTAACAAATCCCTTCCATAACGCTAAGAGACAACATAATAAGCGTCAGGGGCCTAAGGTTGTTCAACTGCCTCCCCTCCATAACGCTAAGAGACAACACAATAAGCGTCAGGGGCCCAAGGTTGTTCAACTGCCTCCCAGTATACATAAAGATGGGGTACCAATAGACCCCTGGCTGTCTTCCAGAAGGCGCTGGACAGGCACCTAAAGACAGTACCTGACTAGCCGGGCTGTGATTCGTACGTCGGTTTGTGTGCAACCAGCAGTAGCAGCCTGGTTGATCAGGCCCTGATTCACCACGAGGCCTGGTCATGAACCGGGCCGCGGGGGAGTTGACCCCAGAAACCCTCTCCAGGTACATTCCAGGTATAAATCAATTTGTTTGACTTCATTGTTTATCCTGGGTTCAATAAGTCACCTGTTCATCATCCTCATATCAGACATAGACAGAGATGTAAACCACAGCACCGTGTCATCCTTTGCAGACGATACTAAGATCTGCATGAGACTGTCATCCATTGAGGACACAGTTAACCTCCAAGAAGATATAAACCAAGTTTTCCAATGGGCAACGGAGAACAATATGATGTTCAATGAAGGCAAATTCCAACTACTCCGTTATGGAAAACTGGAGGTGATAAAAACTAAGACTGAGTATACTACAAACTCTAATCACACAATAGAGCGGAAAAGTAATGTGAAAGACCTGGGAGTGGTAATGTCTGAGGATCTCACCTTCAAGGATCACAACAGTGCCACTATCACATATGTGAAGAAAATGATAGGATGGATAATGAGAACGTTCAAAACAAGAGATGCCAAGCCAATGATGATCCTTTTTAAAATCACTTGTTCTCTCTAGGCTGGAATACTGCTGTACATTAACATATCCGTTCAAGGCAGGTGAAGTTGCAGATCTAGAGAATGTACAGAGAACCTATACTGCACATATAAGTTTTATCAAACACCTCAACTACTGAGAAAGCTTGAAAGCACTTAACTTGTACTCACTGTAGCAAAGGCGAGAGAGATACATCATAATCTACACCTGGAAAATCCTAGAGGGACTAATCCCTAATCTGCACACATAAATCACTGCCTATGAAAACCAAAGACTTGGCAAGCGATGCAACATACCCCCAATAAAAACTACACTAAGAGAAAACACAATAAATGTCCGGGGCCCAAGACTGTTCAACAGCCTCCCACCAGGCATAAGGGGAATTACCAATAGACCCCTGGTTGTCTTCAACAGGGAGCTGGACAGATACCTAAAGTCAATACCTGACCATCCGGGCTGTGGTTCGTACATCGGTTTGCGTGCAGCCAGCAGTAGCAGCCTGGTTGATCTGGCCCTGATCCACCACGAGGCCTAGTCATGGACCGGGCCGCGGGGGCGTTGACCCTCGAAACTCTCTCAAGTTATAAATAAACCAGTTTGACTTCATTATTTATCCGGGGTTCAAGAAGCCACTTTGACTTCACTGGGTTATGCTGGGTTCAATAAGTCACCTTGTTTGACTTCAGTGTTTACCCAGAGTTCAAGAAATCACCTTATTTGACTTCATTGGCTTATCCTGGGTTCAAGAAGTCATCGTGTTTGACTTCACTGGGTTCAGTAAGTCACTATTTGACTTCATTTTTATTCTGGGTTCAAGAAGTCGCCTTATTTGACTTCAATGTTTATCCTGGGTTCAAGAAGTCACCTCGCTTGACTTCACTGGGTTATCCTGGATTCAACACATCACCTTGTTTGACTTCATTGTTTGACCTCATTGTTAGACTTCACTGGGTTATCCTGGGTTCAATAAGTCACCTTGTTTGACTTCATTGTTTATCCTGGGTTCAATAAGTCACCTAGTTTGACTTCACTGGGTTATCCTGGGTTCAACACGTCACCTTGTTTGACTTCATTGTTTATCCTGGGTTTAATAAGTCACCTAGTTTGACTTCACTGGGTTATCCTGGGTTCAAGAAGTCACCTCGCTTGACTTCACTGGGTTATCCTGGGTTCAACACGTCACCTTGTTTGACTTCATTGTTTATCCTGGGTTCAATAAGTCACCTTGTTTGACTTCATTGTTTATCCTGGGTTCAAGAAGTCACCTTGTTTGATTTCACTGGGTTATCCTGGGATCACTTCTGCATTATTTCCTATTTGAAACCATTGCAAAAGTTTTCAGTGGCATACGAGATCCAAATCAGCACTTAAGTTCTGTCCTGACTCACCTTGCACAATAAATTGCAGTTGTGCTTTAAAACAGACATTTAGAATTAGACATTCAGAGAGGAGGAAATACGCGAGAAGAAATTATTTGAAGTTCACTAAATTCTCTTGTTTTTCTGCAGGTGACAAGAGGCCACCTGCCTGCTGGGTAGGTGGCTGTTGTCACCTGTCTACCCGCGTTAATTAAACAGGTAGAAACAGGTGCCATCTCGCATTACTACTTCAGTGGTGTCTCCTGCGTCAGGTTCAGCGTCTCCTGCGTCAGGTTCAACGTCTCCTGCGTCAGGTTCAGCGTCTCCTGCGTCAGACTGTAACTCTGCAGTATATTATGGTCGTCTCACTCCGCTACTTTATTGCTTCCTAACTTTGAAAATAAGTCCAGACACACGCACACCTCAGTAAGGAATCGTTCAAGACTCTGTACACAGTGTACGTCAGGCCCATACTGGAGTATGCAGCACCAGTTTGGAACCCACACCTAGCCAAGCACGTCAAGAAATTAGAGAAAGGGCAAAGGTTTGCAGCAAGACTAGTTGCGGAGCTAAGGGGCATGTCCTACGAGGAGACATTAAGGGAAATCGACCTAACGACATTGGAGGACAGTAGGGACAGGAGGGGATATGATAACGACATAAAATACTGAGAGAAATTGACAAGGTGGACAGAGACAGAATGTTCCAGAGATGGGACACAGCAACAAGGTGACACAGTTGGAAGTTGAATATTCAGATGAGTCACAGGGATGTTAGGAAGTATTTCTTCAGTCACAGAGTTGTCAGGAAGTGGAATAGTTTGGAAAGGGATGTAGTGGAGGCAGGATCCATACATAGCTTTAAGAAGAGGTTTGATAAAGCTCATGGAGCAGGGACAGAGAGGACCTAGTAGCGACCAGCGAAGAGGAGAGGCCAGAAGCTATGACTCAACCCCTGCAACCACATATAGGTAAATACATACAGGTGAGTACACCTGTATGTGGTACCATGTACCACCACCACTACCACAACAACAACAACTACTGCCTCTGCTCACCAGGCTGCTGAGTACCATCTTCTGCTTACATTCACACACGCCACACCTGCTACCTGGAGTGTAACTGGAGGGTTTACACGGGGTCAACGCCCCCGCGGCCCAGTCCATGACCGGTGGATTAGGGACTGGTCAACCAGGCTGTTACTACTGGCTGCACGTAAACCGACGTACGGACCACATCCCAGCTGGTCCCTCTTGAAGACAGCCAGGGGTCTATTGGTACTCCCCCTTATGTTTGGTGGGAGGCTGCTGAACAGCTTTGGACCCCAGACATTTATTGTGTGTTTTCTGAGTGTACTCACGGCACCCTTGATTTTCACTAGGAAGATGTTGCCCCATCTGCAGATTCTTTTGCTTTTATAGAATTATTTTTGAGCCCAGTTTTGAGATCAGTTCCTCTAGGATTTTAAAGGTGAAAATTATGATGTACCTTTCTCGCCTGCACGACATTACACAGTTGGAACATCAGTAGTGTGTTGATACACTATTCTGTATGATACTAACACAGTGGGAACATCAGTAGTGTGTTGATACACTATTCTGTATGATACTAACACAGTGGGAACATCAGTAGTGTGTTGATACACTATTCTGTATGATACTAACAGTGGGTACATCAGTAGTGTGTTGATACACTATTCTGTATGATACTAGCACAGTGGGTACATCAGTAGTGTGTTGATACACTATTCTGTATGATACTAACACAGTGGGTACATCAGTAGTGTGCTGATACACTATTCTGTATGATACTAACAGTGGGAACATCAGTAGTGTGTTGATACACTATTCTGTATGATACTAACACAGTGGGAACATCAGTAGTGTGTTGATACACTATTCTGTATGATACTAACACAGTGGGTACATCAGTAGTGTGTTGATACACTATTCTGTATGATACTAACACAGTGGGTACATCAGTAGTGTGCTGATACACTATTCTGTATGATACTAACAGTGGGTACATCAGTAGTGTGTTGATACACTATTCTGTATGATACTAACACAGTGGGTACATCAGTAGTGTGTTGATACACTATTCTGTATGATACTAACAGTGGGAACATCAGTAGTGTGTTGATACACTATTCTGTATGATACTAACAGTGGGTACATCAGTAGTGTGTTGATACACTATTCTGTATGATACTAACACAGTGGGTACATCAGTAGTGTGTTGATACACTATTCTGTATGATACTAACACAGTGGGTACATCAGTAGTGTGTTGATACACTATTCTGTAGTGTGAGCCTAAGCTGACAGGCTTCAGTAGTGTCAGCCTGAGCTGACACTACTGAAATTGCATTAAACAACTATCAATGAATAAACAGAATGGTGGAATAATGTGGCATCGAGATGAGGGGGGGTTAAGAATAGATCAACTGCTAAAGCTCCTGGGCCGAGGGAAGGAGCTCAGTTGGGTTACAGTTGGTGTCTCTGAAGGAATTTAATACATTAAGCATTTGTTCAGAAATCTTTCCTATTAGAAGCCCCGGGTAGCTTGATCACTAGAACGTTGGACTCAATCTGCTGGCCCCGGCATACCTCCCCGTCCACCATTATGTATGTATGTGTGTGTGTGTGTGTGTACTCACCTAATTGTAATCACCTAATTGTGGTTGCAGGGGTCGATACTCAGCTCCTGGCCCCGCCTCTTTGCTGTCCGCTACTGGGTCTCTGTTCTCCCTGCTCGGTGTGTGTTTGTGTATGTGTGTGTGTGTGTGTTTGTGTGTGAGTGTGTGTGTGTGTGTGTGTGTGTGTGTGTGTGTACATCATCAGTATGCTCCTACTCTGTTCTATAGTTACAATGAAGAGTATTTTAGTTTATTTAATTACACATATGCATGTGTACATAGCCATAATGTACACACTACACGTACATGTATGTAGCAGTATCTGGAAGTAGATAGTTCTACTCTGTGCCTGGGCATGACACATGTGTCCAACACGTTAGGCACATTTGTTAGTGACACATATTTCAATCACACACACACACACAAATACACACACACACACACACACGAAGGAAGGGAAGGAGGGTGGGAGGAAGGGAGGGAAGGAGGGTGGGAGGAAGGGAGGGAAGGAGGGTGGGAGGAAGGGAGGGAAGGAGGGTGGGAGGAAGGGAGGGATGAAGGCAGCCTTCAACACCCAACCTATTCCAATATTGCTGCTGGTAAATTATATAAAGCCCCCCTCCCTCCCTCTATCCCTCCCTCCCTCCCTCCCTTGTTGAGAGAGAGAGAGAGAGAAGCGCCCCTCCCTCCCTCCCTCTCTCCCTCCCTCCTTCCCATGTTGGGAGGGAGGGGAAGGAGTGACTGCTATGACGTCATTCACCCACGTCATGCACACACGCCCACTCGTGTGTGCGTGTGCGTGTGCGTGTGCGTGTGTTCCCTGTTGGTTGAGCTTCAGCTGTTGGACCCGTGTCACAGCCGTCTTTATTAATGTGAAGAAAGATCCTGACTACGGAGATCAATAATAATGATAATAAAATAATAGTAATAATCATGAAACAACATCAACAACAACAACAACATCAATAATAATAATAATAATAATAATAATAATAATAATAATAATAATAATAATAATAATAATAATAATAATAATAATAATAATATTAATAATAATAATAATAATTATGATGAAACAATAATAGTAATAATTGTTTCCTAGTGGTGGTGTCTATAGTTTCAAATAACAGACACATCTCTACCCTGTCTACCTTATCTACAGTATATACCTTATCTACACTATCTACCTTATCTACTCTATTCAGCCTTGCAGCAGCGAAATAAGAACAGACGATTTTATCAAATTTTTTAAAAGGCTGGGTCGGAAAACCAGCGGAAGACCTCGGTCATGTGACCAACACCTCGGTCATGTGACCACTAACACCTCAGTCATGTGACCAACACCTCGGTCATGTGACCAACACCTCGGTCATGTGACCAACACCTCGGTCATGTGACCACTAACACCTCGGTCATGTGACCAACACCTCGGTCATGTGACCACTAACACCTCAGTCATGTGACCAACACCTCGGTCATGTGACCAATAACACCACGGTCATGTGACCAACAACACCTCGGTCATGTGACCAACACCTCGGTCATGTGACCAACACCTCGGTCATGTGACCAACACCTCGGTCATGTGACCAACACCTCGGTCATGTGACCAACACCTCGGTCATGTGACCACTAACACCTCAGTCATGTGACCAACACCTCGGTCATGTGACCAATAACACCACGGTCATGTGACCAACAACACCTCGGTCATGTGACCAACAACACCTCGGTCATGTGACCAACAACACCTCGGTCATGTGACCAACAACACCTCGGTCATGTGACCAACAACACCTCGGTCATGTGACCAACAACACCTCGGTCATGTGACCAACAACACCGTGTCAGGCGAATTGTGTCACGGTGACCTTCACAAACAACCTAGGTGTAAGATGGGTTATACGCCGCCAGGTGAATAACAAGGTTTGCGTATACGCCAAGAGATGCATATGTACCTAGTAGCGTATACAAAGATTGTATATCCACCAAGAGAGGAATGAAGCGGACCTTTCATAATAAGATATACAGTTTAGTGTAGTACATTCTGATGGGAAAAAATGACAATAAAACACCTGATTGCAAATATGTAAAAAATGACAATAAAACACCTGATTGCAAATATGTAAAAAATGACAATAAAACACCTGATTGCAAATATGTAAAAAAATACAATAAAACACCTGATTACAAAAGCGTAAAAATGACGATAAAACACCTGATTGCAAATATGTAAAAAATTACGATAAAACACCTGATTGTAAATATGTAAAAAATGACGATAAAACACCTGATTGCAAATATGTAAAAAATGACAATAAAACACCTGATTGCAAATATGTAAAAATTCCATAGTGAAAATAGGAAATAAAACCTGATCGCTTTCACATGTTTACACTCACATCTTCAGATGACATTCTGATAAGCATGTCGCTCTTTGTGTGACCAAGTAGCAGGCAAAGTAAACTCTCTCGGAGTTTACCTCAAGGTAAAGGTTGTACCTTTACCTCTGATATACCTTTGATGAGTTCCCAGAGTTTTTCTGCTCCCGGAGCCCGGCCATGGGCCAGGCTCGTCCAGGGTCATTAAGGCTGTTGCTGTTGACATGCAGCCTTAATGACCCTGGTGTAGTCTACAGACTTTAAATCTAATTAAGCATCGTAGAGATGCTAAGCCAGAGATGCTAAGCCAGAGACGCCAAGCCAGAGACGCCAAGCCAGAGACGCCAAGCCAGTTATGATACTTGTTAAGGCACTTGTGCTCCCTGGAAAGGAACATTGTACGCTAACAGCAAAGTTGAAAGTACATAAAAACGTACATACAAGTTCCACTCTCTGTTTCAGTACACTCAGAGTGCACTGTCTGGAGTGCACTCTGCACTGCCTGGAGTGCACTCTGCACTGTCTGGAGTGCACTCTGCACTGTCTGGAGTGCACTCTGCACTGCCTGGAGTGCACTCTGCACTGCCTGGAGTGCACTCTGCACTGCCTGGAGTGCACTCTGCACTGCCTGGAGTGCACTCTGCACTGCCTGGAGTGCACTCTGCACTGTCTGGAGTGCACTCTGCACTGCCTGGAGTGCACTCTGCACTGCCTGGAGTGCACTCTGCACTGTCTGGAGTGCACTCTGCACTGTCTGGAGTGCACTCTGCACTGTCTGGAGTGCACTCTGCACTGTCTGGAGTGCACTCTGCACTGTCTGGAGTGCACTCTGCACTGTCTGGAGTGCACTCTGCACTGCCTGGAGTGCACTCTGCACTGCCTGGAGTGCACTCTGCACTGCCTGGAGTGCACTCTGCACTGTCTGGAGTGCACTCTGCACTGCCTGGAGTGCACTCTGCACTGCCTGGAGTGCACTCTGCACTGTCTGGAGTGCACTCTGCACTGTCTGGAGTGCACTCTGCACTGTCTGGAGTGCACTCTGCACTGTCTGGAGTGCACTCTGCACTGTCTGGAGTGCACTCTGCACTGCCTGGAGTGCACTCTGCACTGCCTGGAGTGCACTCTGCACTGCCTGGAGTGCACTCTGCACTGCCTGGAGTGCACTCTGCACTGCCTGGAGTGCACTCTGCACTGTCTGGAGTGCACTCTGCACTGCCTGGAGTGCACTCTGCACTGCCTGGAGTGCACTCTGCACTGTCTGGAGTGCACTCTGCACTGTCTGGAGTGCACTCTGCACTGTCTGGAGTGCACTCTGCACTGTCTGGAGTGCACTCTGCACTGTCTGGAGTGCACTCTGCACTGTCTGGAGTGCACTCTGCACTGTCTGGAGTGCAGTCTGCACTGCCTGGAGTACAGTCTGCACTGTCTGGAGTGCACTCTGAAATCTTCTGAAGGGGTTTGTTCCAAATCTACTCAGTGATATTACTCCTAACGAGAGCAATAGGCTCGGCAGACGGTGCAAAATGCCACACTAAAATGCCGGGGATGCCATGAGTACAACTCATAAGCGTAAGGGGCCCAAGACTCTTCATCACCCCACCCTCCCTTCGTATATAAGGGGCATCAACAACACACTAGTCTTCAAAAGAGATCTGGATCAGTGCCTCACCTAGTGATCAGCATGGCTGTGGTGCCTACCTTGAAGTGCATCTTGCCACCACCAACAGCCTGACTGATCAGACCGCCAACCAGGAAGCCTGGTCAGGGACCGGGCAGCGGGTGCGGTGACCCCCAGAATCTTCAACAGGTAAACAACGGGTTACAATGCAAAATTATACTCAAGGAGAAGCTCTGAACTCATAGGTATCAAATGGGGAAATAGGTATAATCAGTTTTGAGTCAAGGAAGGGGGAAAGGTAACTCCAATACCGTGGATTAAGAGCCCATCATCACTATTAAGGCACGATAGAGGACAACACATCCACTCACCTCCCGGTTTAATACCAGAGGTAATATATATTACCTTTGTTCACATTACCTTTGTGCTATGAGTATTATTTCATCATAAAAGATTTTAGAGGTGCAGCTGGCACAGGTGGTGCTAATGAGGTAGTTAGTGGAGTAACGAGGCTGTTAAGAGTCCTTCACTGACTCATCTTTTTACCTCGAGATCATCCCACAACACCCCTCAGGGTTTGTTGAATTGATGCTGGCTTGTGGCAGGGGTCACCGTGTATACCTTTTGATACAACATTGATAGGTTTTTAAAGTTTTCTTCTCCCGCAGCCCGACCCTGGACCAGGCTTGTCTGGTGCTTGCCTGGTCAACCAGGCTGTTGCTGTTGTCCGCCCACTGGCCCACAAATCATCACAACCTGGCTAAATCTCCACTTGGTGGTGGTAAAGTGCTTATGCTAGTTTCTGCCGCGTTTCGAATATTATCTGGTGAGATGTTGAATAGTCTGGGACCACGGATGTTGATACAGTGTTCACTTATTGTGCCCACGGCGCCCCTGCTTTTCACTGGGTTTATTTAACATTTTCTCCCATTATCTCTCACTCCAGTATGTTGTTATTGCAGTGTACAAATTTAGGACAATGCCAGCAAGTACTTTCCACGTATATATTATCATGTATCTCTCTTCTCCGCTCCACTGAGTACATATTTAGAACTTTGTGGCGTTCCCAGTAGTGTAAATGCTTTCTTGACTCTATGAAGTTCGTAAATGATCTCCGTAAATGTTCCAACTCTGATATATCTCCTGTCCTCAATTGAGTCGTCAACACTGAACAATAATCGAAAGAGCACAAGTGATTTGAACAGTGTTACCACTGGGACTATTCATCTTGTTTTAAAATTGTCCATCCAGTCACTTTCCTGACAGACGTGGCATTTGTCTAATTGTGTTCTTTAAAAGAAAGGTCAGCCGACATTATTACACCCAGATCCTCCGCAGGTTCCCTTCGTTCTTTTTGGTGATCCTCTTGAGTGTTGTACATTGTCCCTTTTTTGAGTTCTTCATTCTCTCCAGTTGTAACTTATCACCACTGAACGTCATGTTATTCACGACTGCCCACTGGAAGTGGATGTATAGTGTAGACATGCCATCATATGCGGTGTAACTGACTCGAGAAATCGTCTTGATACGATTGCAAACAAACCATACCATGAGTGGGGTTAGAACCTGCTAGCCACTGGGCTAGCTGGCCCAGTGACTAACGCGTCGGTCTTGAGTTTTGAGACTCTGATCGCGGGTTCTAACCCCACCCGTGGTATGGTTTATGTGCGGTGTAAAGTGTAGCGACTGTGAATGTCAACAACGCTAGAAAACACAAAACAAATTAGACACTACACCATACATCATTTAGTTCTCATTCTCTAAATTAAAATATAAAGATATTGAAAGTATTAGAATATCCACTGTCAAGTGGAGTACCTATCAGGTGAGTACCTATCAGGTGAGTACCTATCAGGTGAGTACCTATCAGAGAAGTACCTATCAGGTGAGTACTTATCAGGTGAGTACCTATCAGGTGAGTACGTATCAGATAAGTGTCTATCAAATGAGTACCGATTAGGTACCTATCAGGTGAGTACCTATCAGAGAAGTACCTATCAGGTGAGTACTTATCAGGTGAGTACCTATCATGTGAGTACGTATCAGATAAAGTGCCTGTCAGGTGAGTACCGATTAGGTGAGTACCTATCAGATGAGTACCTATCAGATAAGGATCTATCAGGTGAGTACCTATTAGGTGAGTACCTATCAGATAAGTACGTATCAGGTGAATACCTATCAAATAAGTACCTATTAGGTGAGTTCATATCAAGTGATTACCTAACAGACAAGTACCTATCAGGTGAGTACCTATCAGATAAGTACCTATCAGGTGAGTACATATCAGGTGAGTACCTAACAGATAAGTACATATCAGGTGAGTACCTATCAGATAAGGACCTATCAGGTGAGTACCTGTCACCTCAACTCAATTAATTATAATGTACTGAGTGCCTATCACTACTCATTTAGGACTGAAAAGTGAAAGACAGAAACATCTAGCAGAAAGAGCTAGATGTTTCGCTCTATGTAGAACCTTATCAAAGTGAACGAAACGTTGTTCCAATGTTAATCGCAATGGTCACTTCGTTAATGTTCAATGATTTTAATTTAGCCAAGCTAGATACATCAGCAGTGTGCCGCTACCTAGAGAGAAAATTTAGCTACGTTTCCCTTTGAAGACAGTTTTTGTAGGGAAACGGAATAGGGAGGGGAGATGGGGAGAAAGGAGGCGTTCGAAAATGCATGATTTTGAGAGCCAGTTTGAGTGCGTCTTGAAGCAAGTGTCTTGGAGCCTGGCAGTGGCCCCAGCCCCACACTAACGCCACCAACCACCTCCCTGTTTTATTACGCAAATAATCTCCAAAACGTCTCTCATTGCGATAAATATTCGGATATAATACCCCACCCCACCCCCAAAAAAATTCTGGCAGATGCCTAAATATCGATGTGTATAGTTAGTCGCTGAGTGATAGCCATCTGTCTAACTTTAACAGCGACAGCGGCGACGCACTCGGGGGAAAAAATAGCCAGTGTTTTGGTTCACATGGGATTGACCTTTAAAGGGGATTACATAACCCTTTTTTGGAACGGTTTCGCCCTTCAGGGTTGACCCGTTTTTGTTTTTGTGTGTATATGTGTATGGATTCCATTTACGTCAGATACGTGTCTGTTGGAGACGTAGGATGGCGACCCCAACATACATACATATCACACAAAGATACATATATATATATATATATATATATATATATATATATATATATATATATATATATATATATATATATATATATATATATATATATATATATATATATATATATATATATCCTTAGCCGAAGGGGTGGAGCTGCCAGCCACAGGGAGACCCAGAAGACCCGCAAATATGAAGACCTTCCCTCTTGCTATAACTTCATCCCAATAGGGTCGGAGACCCATGGAGCATGGGGCAAGTGTGCTCTAAAGTTTCTCAAGGAGCTGGGTGGAAAACTCATCATAGAAACCAAGGACCACAGGGCGACCAGTTTCCTCTTTCAGAGACTCAGTGTTGCGATCCAGAGGGGAAATGCCTGCAGTATTCTGGGCACGCGGCCCACTGCCGGGGAGTTGGACGAAGTATTTGACATGTAGCTCTGAGTTATCTATGTTGTTTTACTCCCCATTGTATTTTGTCTTGAAATAAAGTTAGTATATATATATATATATATATATATATATATATATATATATATATATATATGTCGTGCCGATTAGGTAAAACTTGCGATTTTGGCTTAAATAGCAACGCTCTTCTTGCCATACAAGACAAGCGAAAATTTGTGTATGCAATAATTTCGCCAAAATCATTCTGAACAGAACGAAAAAAATATATTTCATTGTGTTTGTTTATTATTAAATTAATGTTAACGTATCTAAAATATATTTAGTTGGGTTAGGCTAAATTAAATTGCGCTTGTTGTAATAAGGTTAGGTAGGTTTTCAAAGTTTCTCTTGGTACAAAATTATAAATTCTTACATTAACATAAATTAAAAAAATATATCTTTAAACGTATAAGAGAAAATTTTAGAAAGAACTTAATTTTAGATGAGTTCTTGCTAATTGACCAGTTTTACCTAATCGGCACGACATATATATATATATATATATATATATATATATATATATATATATATACATATGAAGAATTAAAAGCTGAATGGGAGACGCGTATAAAACAATGTCAGAGGAGAGAGGAGAAGAGGACTGCGAGTGTCTTAAGAGCAACTCACATCCATGACTCACAACAGCTGGGACACTGACTGGCTGGATAACTAGACTCTTCGAAACCACTTGTTCTCTCTACATTCCCCACCAACAAAACTTTTTAAAGGCGGGGGAAATCCTAGCACCGGAGAATGTCGAGAGCACCTTCCTTGTTCGTGTGTTCGTGTAAATTCAGTCAAGCACTTCAGTTATTTGGAGCACCTGAAGTCCCCTCGAACCGAGATTTGCACCTGAAAAATTTCCGGGAGGATTGATCCCAAATCTGCACAACGAAATTAATCATTTCGATAGCTAGAGGCTGTGCAGGTGGTGTTAAACACCTCTGATGAAAAGCAAGGATGTAATGACTGTACTAAGAGATAACACCACCACCACAACTATCACCCCCACCACCACTACCACTTGAGTCACCACCACAACCACATCTATCACCCCCACCACCACTACCACTTGAGTCACCACCACCACCACAACCACAACTATCACCCCCACGACCACTACCACTTGTGTCACCACCACCACAACCACAACTATCATCCCCACCACCACCACTACCACTTGAGTCACCACCACCACCACCACAACCACAACTATCACCCCACCACTACAACCACTTATGTCACCACCACCACCACTTGCCACTTTACTGAGAAGAAATCTTCCCGCTAGACCAAACACCAATTACTCGACACGTAATTAAAGATGGAGCCCAATACCTGAATGCCACAAACCCCTCTGATCAGCGCTCAGGTGCCAGCAAGCAGAGTTGAACGAAGATCACAGCAAACACGTCATTCATTTTGGAACCTTCCTCACCGCATATCGCTCGGTCACGAGTGATGGTGAACCACTGTACGTACACACGAACCTTGTACGTACACACGAACCTTGTACGTACACACGAACCTGCACGACCCTCAACACTACCAAACCTGCACGACCGTCCACGTAAATGACCCAGTAAATTCTACCTTATTATTATTATTGTTGTTGTTGTTGTTGTTGTTGTTGTTGTTGTTGTTGTTGTTGTTGTTGTTGTTGTTGTTGTTGTTGTTGTTGTTATTATTATTATTATTATTATTATTATTATTATTATTATTATTCACGGGAAAACGCTAAACACACAAGGGCCACAGCGCCTGGAAAATGGGAGGAGTCTGATTTAACACAAGAGAGGAATAGCTTCGGTTCCTTGAATCAAGAGCCCTTCACCAACATTCAAGTCAGGCTAAAATTGCACCTAGTTTTAAAATGTCTATCTATGCTAACACCAGCTGGGTTGTACTGTTTTTCTGTTGATCACCTGTTCTCCTGTTAACAGGTATTGAAATCATCCCCCCCGAGGCCAGGTCCCAGACCAGTCCTTCTGGCGGAGATGTAAGCAGTAAGGTAACCTAAGTGCGTAGCAACAGGTGTAAGGTGACTAACACCCTAGTAACTATTTACTGTTAGGTCAACAGTGGCAGAAGGTGCAAGGGTACCTACCTAGCCCTATTCACTTCCAGGTAAAATAGGTAACTGCTTTTATTTCTTGCAGTAAAGAGTAGACTCAGTAGATTTCACTTGTCTTTAAGGAGGTGTGATAGCTCAGTCTATCGCTATAGTCAACTATTCATTACTTAATCGTCTTCCATGACTCTCCCATCAGTCTTGATGGAAGAGCAAGACTGAAGGGGCACGTAAGGTCCCCAGTCTTCTAATAACATGTTTTAATTTTTCCCTATAATCTTGTCCATAATTACTATCGCATTTGCTTCGTCTGTTTCTTAAGGTGAAGTCTAAGATCTTTCCTTAATTCAGGGTATAACTTAACAAATCTTTGAGGACAATTGTGTTGCCCCTTAAGTGGACAAGTGATCATTGCAGGACTTTATTGAGGAAAAAAACTTAATTGTGCGAGTTTCTCCCAAACTGGGGGATAAAACTGCAGTGAGCTAGCGTGGGATTAAGTGTATTCACTTATATGTGGCTGCAAGGGTCGAGTCACAGCTCCAGGCCCCACCTCCTTGCTGGTCGCTAGTAGGTCCACTCTCTCCCGGTTTCAAGAGTCTTGTCGCACCTCTTCTTAAAGCTATGTATGGATCCTTCACTCTCCAGATTGTTCCACTTCTGACAACTTTAAGGCTGAAGAAATACTTCCTATCATTCCTATGACTCATCTTAGTTTTCAGCTTCCACATGTGTCACCTTGTGTGTGTGTGTGTGTGTGTGTGTGTGTGTGTGTGTGTGTGTGTGTGTGTGTGTGTGTGTGTGTGTGTGTGTGTGTGTGTGTGTGTGTGTGTGTGTGTGTGAGTGTGTGAGTGTGTGTGTGTGTGTGTGTGTGTGTGTGTGTGTGTGTGTGTGTGTGTGTGTGTGTGTGTGTGTGTGTGTGTGTGTGTGTGTGTGTGAGTGTGTGTGTGTGTGTGTGTGTGTGTGTGTGTGTGTGTGTGTGTGTGTGTGTGAGTGTGTGAGTGTGTGTGTGTGTGAGTGTGTGTGTGTGCACCAACACCACAAGAACCAGTCTCGCACAGGCCATAAAGCCGACTTTTTTAGGCTGATCTGCGTCACTTTACGAAAGCTACAAGACGCTTTACAGATCACTTTATTACTCTCAAGATACTAAAACTTTTTTCGTCACCGCAGGAACAAAATCTAGGAAGAATGATTTTAAGAAAGAATCGCCATTAATTCGGAACTGAGCAGCTGATGCCAAGACAGAGACTGCACGAATGATGGTTACCTGTACTCCATTCCGGGGGTCACTGCCCCCGCGGCCCAGACCCACACCAGGCTGTTACTGCCCGCAAGTAACACGCATACAACACAACCAGGTTGATCAGGAACTGATTTAAGGAAACTGTCAAGTTCCCTCTTGAAGACAATTTTGGGTTTATTGGTAATCCCACTTATGCATGAAGGGTGCTGAAGAGTCGTGGTTCCTTTACACTTATTGAATTCTCTCTCGGTGTACTTATCACTCCCTGCTTGTCACTGGAGGTGACAAGGTGCAAATTTGGGTTTATATACAAGTTTAATCATTAAATTAGGGTGAAGGTTGGACAAATAGGTGGGTGAGAATGGTTGATTTTGAGGTGGACCTTCCTGAATGGGCCAGTAGGCCTGCTGCAGTGTTCTTCCATTCTTATGTTCTTAGGTAACTCAGTATGTGTTGTTATAATCTACATGTCAGCAACAGGCCCCCCGCCCCAGGTAAGTATATCCTGCTATTGTCTCAGTAGCCTGTAACTTGGCACTCAGTAGCCTGTAACCTGGCTCTCAGTAGCCTGTAACTTGGCTCTCAGTAGCCTCTAATCTGGCACTCAGTAGTCTGTAACCTGGCTCTCAGTAGCCTGTAACTTGGCACTCAGTAGTCTGTAATCTGGGTCTCAGTAGTCTGTAATCTGGCTCCCAGTAGTCTATAACCTGGCTCTCAGTAGCCTGTAATCTGGCTCTCAGTAGCCTGTAACCTGGCTCTCAGTAGTCTGTAATCTGGCTCTCAGTAGCCTGTAATCTGGCTCTCAGTAGCCTGTAACCTGGCTCACAATAGCTTGTAACCTGGCTCTCAGTAGCCTGTAACTTGGCACTCAGTAGCCTGTAACCTGGCTCTCAGTAGCCTGTAACATGGCTCTCAGTAGCCTCTAATCTGGCACTCAGTAGTCTGTAACATGGCTCTCAGTAGCCTGTAACTTTGCACTCAGTAGTCTGTAACCTGGCTCTCAGTAGTCTGTAATCTGGCTCTCAGTAGCCTGTAACTTTGCACTCAGTAGTCTGTAATCTGGCTCTCAGTAGTCTATAACCTGGCTCTCAGTAGTCTGTAATCTGGCTCTCAGTAGACTGTAACCTATCTCTCAGTAACATGTAACCTGGCTCTCAGTAACATGTAACCTGGCTCTCAGTAACATGTAACCTGGCTCTCAGTAACATGTAACCTGGCTCTCAGTAGCCTATAACATGGCTCTCAGTAGTCTGTAACCTGGCTCTCAGTAGTCTGTAATCTGGCTCTCAGTAGTCTGTAACCTGGCTCTCAGTAGCCTGTAACCTGGCTCTCAGTAGTCTGTAACCTGGCTCTCAGTAGTCTGTAACCTGGCTCTCAGTAGCCTGTAATCTGGCTCTCAGTAGTCTGTAATCTGGCTCTCAGTAGTCTGTAACCTGGCTCTCAGTAGCCTGTAATCTGGCTCTCAGTAGTCTGTAACCTGGCTCTCAGTAGCCTGTAACCTGGCTCTCAGTAGTCTGTAACCTGGCTCTCAGTAGCCTGTACACTGGCTCTCAGTAACCTGCAATCTGGCTCTCAGTAGCCTGTAACCTGGCTCTCAGTAACCTGCATTCTGGCTCTCAGTAGCCTGTAACCTGGCTCTCAGTAACCTGCATTCTGGCTCTCAGTAGCCTGTAAGTTCCGTGTTCCGTTATACGTTCATGTTCTACGTTCATGTACGTTCATGTTGCAGGTTCATGTTGCAGGTTCATGTTGCAGGTTCATGTTGCAGGTTCATGTTGCAGGTTCATGTTGCAGGTTCATGTTGCCTCATGCACCTCCCTGATTCATTTCAGAGTCACGATACATGTCAGCGGTAAGCCCGTATGGGCTTACCGCTTCCCCCCCATGATCGTAACAGCAATGGGGGGGGGGGTTAATCATGGGTCTCATATTTTTGATGAGGCTAATAGTGTAAAATGCGCCGATGCTTCATTAAAGGCCACAGAGGTTAAACATGATTTAATTTCGCCTCATACTTATAGCAGCTTCGAGGAAAACAGCGGGGCCATATCTCGTACAATGGCTCACTCAAACACCTCCTAATATATCTAAAAAGAAAAAAAAGAAATCGGCACTAATATGACTTCTTTTTTAGAAACCTGACGCTCTGTCGTGCAAATCTCTCTCTCTCTCTCTCTCTCTCTCTCTCTCTCTCTCTCTCTCTCTCTCTCTCTCTCTCTCTCTCTCTCTCTCTCTCTCTCTCTCTCTCTCTCTCTCTCTCTCTCTCTTTCTCTCTCTCTCTCTCTCTCTCTCACAGCAACGTACGAAACGTATTCTTAATATCAAAACAAAGGTGAAATGTGCTTTTTCTTTTTTTTTCCTGCAAAAATTTCACCACTTTGCCTGTTTTCTATGGTACAAGTTGCATCAGAGAGAACGGAGCTCCAGGAGACTTTCCAGGGTAAACTTGAGCAATATTTTCTTCTGCGTTATCCTCCCCCCAAAATCGTTTTTAACCACTGTTCTTTCACGGTCTTTCAAATAAAGTATGTAACAAATAAATAATGTGATGTACCACATCACAGAGTAATGACGAAAATAAAGTTTTATTAATATCATTGAAAAATATTAGTGAAAATTATTATTATTTTATTATTATTATTATTATTATTATTATTATTATTATTATTATTATTATTATTATTATTATTATTATTATTATTATTATTATTATTTCTTCTGAATTAATATAGTTTAAAAATCGCTCCCACGTGAGCAAGTCATGTATAATTCTTGCACGATTATACACGGTACAATCTGATACAATCAGACCTCTGCAACACTATTGTTATCAAAGATTTCTTAAGTTATACCATGAATTAAGGAAAGATCCTGGACTTCACCTTACGAAACAGACAAAGCAAATGCGACAGTAATTATGGACAAGGTAGAATATAGAGGAAAAATGAACATGTTATTAAAAGATGGGAGAACTTACGTGCCCATTAAATGCTTTATTAATTCTATAATGGCAGTCAACAACATATATACATTCCTTGAGGTCAGTAAAGACCTATGTACATTCCGTGAGGTCATTAAACGACCTATGTACATTCCGTGAGGTCAGTAAATGACCTATGTACATTCTGTGAGGTCAGTAAATGACCTATGTACATTCTGTGAGGTCAGTAAACGACCTATGTACATTCTGTGAGGTCAGTAAACGACCTATGTACATTCTGTGAGGTCAGTAAACGACCTATGTACATTCTGTGAGGTCAGTAAACGACCTATGTACATTCTGTGAGGTCAGTAAACGACCTATGTACATTCTGTGAGGTCAGTAAACGACCTATGTACATTCTGTGAGGTCAGTAAACGACCTATGTACATTCTGTGAGGTCAGTAAACGACCTATGTACATTCTGTGAGGTCAGTAAACGACCTATGTACATTCTGTGAGGTCAGTAAACGACCTATGTACATTCTGTGAGGTCAGTAAACGACCTATGTACATTCTGTGAGGTCAGTAAACGACCTATGTACATTATGTGAGGTCAGTAAACGACCTATGTACATTCTGTGAGGTCAGTAAACGACCTATGTACATTCTGTGAGGTCAGTAAACGACCTATGTACATTCTGTGAGGTCAGTAAACGACCTATGTACATTCTGTGAGGTCAGTAAACGACCTATGTACATTCTGTGAGGTCAGTAAACGACCTATGTACATTCTGTGAGGTCAGTAAACGACCTATGTACATTCTGTGAGGTCAGTAAACGACCTATGTACATTCTGTGAGGTCAGTAAACGACCTATGTACATTCTGTGAGGTCAGTAAACGACCTATGTACATTCTGTGAGGTCAGTAAACGACCTATGTACATTCTGTGAGGTCAGTAAACGACCTATGTACATTCTGTGAGGTCAGTAAACGACCTATGTACATTCTGTGAGGTCAGTAAACGACCTATGTACATTCTGTGAGATCAGTAAACGACCTATGTACATTCTGTGAGGTCAGTAAACGACCTATGTACATTCTGTGAGGTCAGTAAACGACCTATGTACATTCTGTGAGGTCAGTAAACGACCTATGTACATTCTGTGAGGTCAGTAAACGACCTATGTACATTCTGTGAGGTCAGTAAACGACCTATGTACATTCTGTGAGGTCAGTAAACGACCTATGTACATTCTGTGAGGTAGTCAACGATCGAAGTATATTTTCTAGCTCACTATCTCTGCTGCCTTGCGAGACACTGTGACCACAACATCCAAACAGTGACAGCACAAGTGTCTTCAACAGTGACAGCACAAGTGTCTTCAACAGTGACAGCACAAGTGTCTTCAACAGTGACAGCACAAGTGTCTTCAACAGTGACAGCACAAGTGTCTTCAACAGTGACAGCACAAGTGTCTTCAACAGTGACAGCACAAGTGTCTTCAACAGTGACAGCACAAGTGTCTTCAACAGTGACAGCACAAGTGTCTTCAACAGTGACAGCACAAGTGTCTTCAACAGTGACAGCACAAGTGTCTTCAACAGTGACAGCACAAGTGTCTTCAACAGTGACAGCACAAGTGTCTTCAACAGCACTGATGCTGGTGTCGCTTCTCTCGTTTTCAAAAGCCTCGTAATGAAAAAAAAAAAAAAGTGGCCTTCCGCCCATTTCTTTTCGTTCTCTAAACGAGAGACTTTCTGATACGATTCTTGACGGGTCTTTAACATGTTTGTGTTGTTCTGTGGGACAGTCTGCCTGCGCTGGGTCCTGTGTGGTTTGCCTGCGTTGCTTCCTGTGTCCTGCGCTCGAGTGTTCGTGAGAGGTTCATGGACGCCGGTGAGGGGCTCTTGATCCATGGAATTGGGCCTTGACCTCTCCTTCCTTGGATCGACCTTGATTGCCCTCCTTCCCAGACACCTGCACGATCCCCTCCCTCGAACCTGTTAAGTGTCTTCCCATAATGACGGCATCAACAGCTTCGCTGATCTACCTACCTGGAGTCTACCTGGAGGGTATTCCGGGGATAAACGCCCCCGCGGCCTGGTCCATGACCAGGCCTCCCGGTGGATCAGGGCCTGATCAACTAGGCTGTTACTGCTGGCCGCACGTAGTCCAACGTACGAACCACAGCCCTGCTGATCCGACTTTGTTTTTAAATTCAACAGCCCCAAGTTTCCTTGTTTATTCCCTCATCTTCTTTCTCATCTTCTATCTCTGCCTCTCTCTCTCTTATTCCCTCCTCCTTCAGCCCACTCACCATCCCTCCGTCTCTTCCCAGTGCTTTGCCTCCCTGTTCATCTCTCCTCCTCCTCCGTTATCGCCGTTATCTCGCTCGGTATCAGACAGTCATTGTTCTAGAGTTTATCAGTAGCTGTGAGACTGCAACACACTCACCAGCCTCAGATTACACAAGAAACTGACTGATGCCTCGTTGAACTTAGTGGAATATGGAGGAGTCTAGGGTAGCCTCTCTCTCTCTCTCTCTCTCTCTCTCTCTCTCTCTCTCTCTCTCTCTCTCTCTCTCTCTCTCTCTCTCTCTCTCTCTCTCTTTCTGTTAACAATATAAGTTAAATGATTATTACTGGTATTATTATTATTATTATTATTATTATTATTATTATTATTATTATTATTATTAATCACTGAAGTTATATATATAGGGGGTCCTAGAGCGACTTTTGAATAATAATAATAATAATAATAATAATAATAATAATAATAATAATAATAATTAACAACAACAATAATAATAATTATTATAATATTAATAATAACAAACAAGAACAATAATAATTTCATTTCAAATAACTGTGCAAAATATTCACCAAAATTTGAAACCCAAAGTCTGTTCCGAGGAAGAGGCTAGTTGCTTCAGTGTCCCGAATCAAGAGTCTCTCACCGGCATCAAGGCACTCATCCCTTGAAGAGCACACGGCTATGGCTAAGAACCTAGTCTCTAACTAACTAACTAACTAACTAACAGGTGTTCTCCCACTACGGTTGCCATTAGAACTTAGTTCTAACTTTAGTATCGCATTACTGATGCTATTCAATACCGTCAAGTTGATCAATAAGACACATCTGCAGCATCAATAAGACACATCTGCAGCATCAATAAGACACATCTGCAGCATCAATAAGACACATCTGCAGCATCAATAATAAACATCTGCAGCATCAATAATAAACATCTGCAGCATCAATAAGACACATCTGCAACATCAATAAGACACATCTGCAGCATCAATAAGACACATCTGCAGCATCAATAAGACAAATCTGCAGCATCAATAATACACATCTGCAGCATCAATAAGACACATCTGCAACATCAATAAGACACATCTGCAACATCAATAAGACCCATTTGCAACATCAATAACACACATTTACATCAGTAAGACATTTGCAACATCTGCAACATCAATCCCATTTCAACAGAACTGGAGCTCACTTGTGGACGTATCAACCGAAGTTAAGCTTAAATCAGAACGAATAATCCCCAGCTCAAGCTTAATCAAAACATTGAAAAGCTGATCAATCTTCACCTAAGACATATAAACACTGTACAAGCTTTACACAAGCTTTACACACACCACGGGAGCTTAAATAAATATAAAACTTTTAGTTTCTGAAATGTGGATAACGAGGAGCTTAAACCACAAAGACGGTATGTATAGAGGATTAAACTCTCAGGAGAGTTTATAGAGAGGATTGAAGCCTCGTCAGAACATATAGAGAGGATTGAAACCTCGTCAGAACATATAGAGAGGATTGAAACCTCGTCAGAACATATAGAGAGGATTGAAGGCTCATTAGAACGCATTGAGAGGATTGAAGGCTCATTACAACGTATTTAGAGGATTGAAGACTCATTACAACATATAAAGAGGATTGAAGACTCATTGCAACGTATAAAGAGAATTGAAGGCTCATTACAATGTATAGAGAGGACTGGAGGCTCATTACAACGAATAGAGAGGACCGAAGCCTCATTACAACGTATAGAGAGGACTGAAGTCTTATTATACCGTATAAGGAGGACTGAAGCCTTATTACAACGTATAAGGAGGATTAAAGACTCATTACACAGTTTAAAGAGGATTGAAGTCTCATTACAACATATAAAGATTATGAAGCCTCATTACAACGTACAAAGCTGACTGAAACCTTATTGGAACGTATAAAGAGGATTGAAACCTCAACTGAGGCTTATTAAGTGGGTTCCAACCCTTCTCTCTCTCTAAATTTTCTAGCACCACCAAAATAGAAATAATTCAAAGTATTTCTGATTCATCCTTAACATGAAATTTTGAAATTTTGCTATAACATCAAACGATCAAAACAACAAATTAATTATTACGGAAGCAACAGAAAATGAAGTCTCAGTGGCAAAGGAAAATAGGATTTTTCCTGCAGCTGCAACAGAAAATGGGATTTTAGCTGCAGCTGCAACATAAAATGGCAATTTAGCTGCAGCTGTAACAGAAAATGAAATTTTAGCTGCAGCTGCAACAAAAAAATGGGATTTCTACCTACAGATGTAACAAAAAATGAGATTTATGCTGCATATGTGACAGAAAATGGGATTTATAGCTGCAGCTGCAACAGAAAATGGGACTTCAGTCGCCTCTGCAATACAGTAGAGAGAGACACGAAGCTGATTTATTGTACAGCAGCAACAACAACAATAAGGAATCATTATCTAACACATAAATAACGTACCTTTATTGGCGTACTTGGCTCAGACCTTTGAAGAAAAATAGAAATGTTACTTTAATTCGGAGTAAAAGTATATAGAAAATTTCTTAGACACGAAATATACTTCAGATTCGTATTGTTATGAAATTACATTTCGTGATATGTAAACTGGTTTTAATAATTTAAATTAGGGCCAGCCTAAAACGGGAACACATCCACCATCGTTCGTTTCACTGCTGCCTTGCCAGACGTTAGTTACGTGTGTTGGCATGGTGGATCAAATGGTTCTCTGAACTGTAAGATCCCCACCCATCCTTCAGAGTGCAGGCACTGTGCTTCCCACCAGGACTGTAACATCCCCACCCATCCTTCAGAGGGCAGATTTGGAACCAATGCGTCCAGTATCTTTCTCTCCTTTGTTCTAAGGAGTACAGTTCTAGGGGCTTCAAGCACTCTCAGTGTTTTAGGCGCCTGACTGTGTTTATAAGAGCTGTGAAGGTTCTCTTTACATTTTCCAGTTCTGCAATTTAGTCTGACTTGAAGGTGGCCGCTAGTACACAGCAATAATCTATCCTAGAGAGAACGAGTGACTTGAAGAACCCCATCATTGGCTTGCCATCTATTGTTTTGAAAGTTCTAGTTATTCAGTCTATCATTTTCATTGTAGGTGCGATAATGACATTGTTGTGTTCTTTAAAAGTGAGATTTTTTTAATATTATCACTCCCAGATCTCTCTCAATAGATTTACGTTCTTTTGAGAGATTTGACTTTGTCTGGTTGTCTGATCTTTTTATTTCCTCAATCCTTCCGTAATGTAGTAACTATAATTTATCCTCATTGTGCATCATATTTTTGTCAGTAGATCACTGCAAGACTTGGTTTATATCATGAAGATTATAGTATTGTCTTCAAGTGATGATAGAGTGTTATGGTTTATGTCTGTGTCAATGTCAGATGAGATTGACAAAGAGTAGTGGGGTGAGCACCATGCCTTGAGGAACAACACTTCACAGAATCAGCCGCTGATTTCACTCTGTTAGTTCTGTAAGTTAAATATCTACCTACCACCTTCCCAGTCATTCCCTTTACACGCATGTTGTGTATAATTACCTCATGGTCACACTTGTCAAAAGCTTTTGTAAAGTCTGTGCACACTACATGTGCACACTACATGTGCACACTACATGTGCACACTACATGTGCACACTACATGTGCACACTACATGTGCACACTACATGTGCGCACTACCTATTCACACTACATGTGCACACTACATGTGCACACTACACGTGCGCTTAGCTTGTCTTCCATCATGTCCAAGACCATGTCATAATGGTCCAGCAATTGCAAGAGGCAAGACCGACTCCTTCTGACCCCATGTTGACCTGGGTTGTGCAACTGCTGCAATTCAATATGACTGGCAACATTTCTTCTTTAAACCCTTTCAAAAATTTTGATTATGTTTGATGTTAACGCTATAGGTCTATAGGTTTTTTCAATTGCTTTGCTGCCGCCTTTTTTTTGCGTTGGGATATGTCAGTAAATTTTAATGACTGTGGGATGACTGAAGTGTCCAGATTGTGCCTTAAAATATTTAAAACCCTTGTCAATGGGTTCTTGTAATTCTTGATGGAATATGACGTTAAACGAGACAGTGTCTGTGACTACAATACCCGCTACTGTAACTATTAGTACAATATCTCTACTTTTACATACAAGAGAGAGAGAGAGAGTGAATTAAAGTTAGACGAATCAGTGAGCAAAATTCAACAATAACTGAAACAACAAACATTACAAATTAAAACAAAGACAATCTTTCATCACTGAAACCGAGGAGGGGCGAGCCCGAGATACGAAATAAATGAAGAGGAGGTTGTGTGTGGGAGGCAGGTGCCTGGTCCCGTCTCTATCATTCAGCTGGAGGGATGGTAGCCCAGGATGCATCTCCCTTTAACGTTCACCTCTCTCTCTCTCTCTCATACCACTGTCATTCACATGGTTAAATAGAACGTTTGTATGAACCTTCAGCTCTCTCTCATATCACCGTCATTCACAGAGTTTCACGGTATGTTTGTATGAACGAAAGGAACATGTGAAGGATCTGGGTGTAATAATGTCAACTGACCTACATTTTAAAGAACAAAGTAAAGTTAATGTCAGGACAGCCAAGAAAATAAACGGGTGGATAATGAGGACTTTCAGCACAATGGAAATAGTGCCAATAGTGACACTGTTCGAATCACTTCCGCTCTCTCTATTAAAGTATCGTTCAGTGTTGACGGCACAGTTGAGGGCAGGAGAGACACCAGTGCTGGAACACTTACAGAGATCATTTACCGCCAGCCAAGAGCCAATAAGACACTTAAACTACTGGGAACAGCTCGTAAGAACAGAGGAGATAAAGATACATGATAATATATACGTGGAAAATACTTGAAAGACTATAATCCACAACAACTGGAGTGAGAGATATGTGAGGAAGTGCAAAATGAACCCAGTGAAAAGTAAGGGTGCCGTGGGCACAATAAGGGAACACTGTATCAACATCCGTGGTCACAGACTTTTCAACATCTGTGATGGACACGGAGGTGAATGGGCCGCCAGCAGCGCCTGCCAGACCTAGCACAGGACTCTGGCAGTAGGAAAACTCTCGAGACCCATCGCAGATATATCAGAGGTAGCTTACTCGCCTTCCACCCCCTCATTCATGGACAATAAAAGACTGAATTAATGCTATAGGGCTCCTGATCCAAGGTAGTAGAGTTACCCCCTCCCTTTCCTCGGATAGAACCTCTCTGCCTCCCATTCCCCAGGAGCTGTGTGACCACTACAGGTTTAGCGCTTCCTTTTGAATGTAATATTGTTGTCAGCACACAATACGCACTCCACAATACGCACTCCACAATACGCACTCCACAATACGCACTCCACAATACGCACTCCACAATACGCACTCCACAATACGCACTCCACAATACGCACTCCACAATACCATAGTTGAAACAATTCACAAATAACCCACAAGCTGTAGATCGATGTTTAGGAGAGAGAGAGAGAGAGAGAGAGAGAGAGAGAGAGAGAGAGAGAGAGAGAGAGAGAGAGAGAGAGAGAGAGAGAGAGAGAGAGAGAGAGAGAGAGACAGAGACAGACAGAGACAGAGAGAAAGAGAGACATATTACTGGGGCAACGTTTCGTTCACGTTAGAGCCTAGTAGAGCTTGATAAAGCCCCAGTCATAGATAAACGTTGTATTACAGCTCTAGACTGAGAGAAACGTCGTGAGAGAAGTGTAGCAGCGAGACCCTGGTATCTATGTTGTGGCTTCATAACTCTCCTCAGGCTCTTCCAGCTGTTCAAAACATTGTTCCAGCCTCGGTTCACAAATTAAATCACTTTAATCAATAGTCAGTCATTACTACAGTTAGTCATTATCACAGTCTGTCATTACCACAGTAAGTCATTACCACAGTCAGTCATTACTGCAGTCAGTCATTACTGCATTCAGTCATTACTGCAGTCAGTCATTACCACAGTCAGTCATTACTGCAGTCAGTCATTACCACAGTCAAATATTACCACAGTCAGTCATTCAATCACTGTCTTGTCAGAAGTGTGCTGACATCACAGTTCAGATGACCCTCTGAACTTAAGTTAAAGGACTCTTACAGGACCCAGGAGAGACAGGAGGAGCTTAAAGCGATTAGTGAAATTGAAAGAAATTCGAAATATTTCTTTTCATGTGCCAAAAACAAGGCAAATACCACATCTAGTATCGGGTCCTTGCTCAGACAAGATGGGACTTACACAGATGACAACAAAGAAATGAGTGAGCTACTGAAATCCCAATACGACTCTGTGTTTAGTGAGCCACTAATCAGTCTAAAGATCGACAATCCAAATGATTTCTTCATGAATGAGCCTCAAAACTCCATCAATGTATGCTAGATTTCCGACATTGCCCTAACTCCGATAGACTTTGAGAAAGCCATTGACAACTTGCCCATGCACTCAGCCCCGGGCCCAGACTCGTGGAACTCTATGTTCATTAAGAACTGCAAGAAACCCCTTTCACGTGCCCTAAGTATACTATGGAGAAGGAGCTTAGACATGGGTGAAATTCCACAGTCACTAAAACAATGGATATAACCCCACTCCATAAAGGTAGAAGCAAAGCATTAGCTAAGAACTATAGACCAATAGCTCTAACGTCCCACATCATAAAAATATCTGAAAGAGTGCTAAGAAGCACGATTGCAAACCATTTGGATTCCCAAAACCTGCACAATCCAGGGCAACATGGGTTCAGGGCAGGTCGCTCCTGTCTCTCGCAACTACTGGATCACTATGATATGGTCTTGGATGCACTGGAAGAAAAACAGGATGTAGATGTAATATACACAGACTTTGCAAAAGCCTTTGACAAGTGTGATCATGGCGTAATAGCACATAAAATACGTGCTAAAGGAATAACTGGCAAAGTGGGGAGATGGATCTTCAACTTCGTAACCAATCGAACACAAAGAGTAGTGGTCAACAGTTAAATCGGAAGCTGCCATAGTGAAAAGCTCTGTTCCACAAGGCACAGTACTCGCCCCCATCCTGTTCCTCATCCTCATATCAGACATAGACAAAGATATAATCCACAGCACTGTGTCATCCTTTGCAGACAATACTAGGATCTGCATGAGACTGTCATCTATTGAGGACACAGTTAACCTCCAAGAAGATATAAACCAAGTTTTCCAATGGGCAACGGAGAACAATATGATGTTCAATGAAGACAAATTCCAACTACTCCGTTATGGAAAACTGGAGGAGATTATAACTAGAACAGAGTATACTACAAATTCGGATCATACAATAGAGCGGAAAAATTATGTGAGGGACCTGGGAGTGGTAATTTCTGAGGATCTCACTTTCAAGGATCACAACAATGCCACGATCACAACTGCAAAGAAAATGATAGGATGGATAATGAGAACGTTCAAAACAAGTGATGCCAAGCCAATGATGATCCTTTTCAAATCACTTGTTCTCTCTAGGTTGGAATTCTGCTGTACATTAACATCTCTGTTCAAAGCAGGTGAAATTGCAGATCTAGAGAGTGTACGCTTGGAAGCACTTGACTTGTACTCGCTGGAACGCAGGCGAGAGAGATACATCATAATCTACACTTGGAAAATCCTAGAAGGAATGGTTCCGAATCTGCACACAGAAATCACTCCCTACGAAAGTAAAAGACTAGGTAGGCGATGCAAAATATCCCTAATGAAAAGTAGGGGCGCCATTGGTACACTATGAGAAAACAGCCTGGTTGATCAGGCCCTGATCCACCGGGAGGCCTGGTCATGGACCGGACCGCGGGGGCGTTGATCCCCGGAATGCTCTCCAGGTAGACTCCAGGTAGACCTTCACCCCTCCTTCAGAGTGCAGGCACTGTACTACCCACCTTCACCCCTCCTTCAGAGTGCAGGCACTGTACTACCCACCTTCACCCCTCCTTCAGAGTGCAGGCACTGTACTTCCCACCTTCACTTCTTGAGGGGCCCACCAGTTTCCCTGAATCCTTAAATAAATCTTATTTTGCTCTCACTCCAACATCACGACAAATCATAAAAATCACTTGTCTCCACTCACTCCTATCACTCTCACCCAATTACCTCTCAAAATCTCCCATACCCCTTCCCTCCATCTCTTCCTGGGATGACCCCCTATCCCTCCACCTCAGATTTATATGCTCTCCTAGTCATCCTATTTTGTTCTGTCCTCTCTAAATGTCCAAACCACCTCAACAACTCTTTTCAGCCCTTTGAATAACATTTTTGGTAACCCCACACCTTTTCCTAATATTGCTCAAACCTCTGAATTTTCTGGATATTATTCACACCACACATTGCCTTCAAACACATCTCCACTGCTTCCAGCCTCCTCCTTGATGCAGTGTTGAAAACCCACGATTCACACCCATATAACACTGTTTGGTACCACTAAACACTGGCACATTCCGTAGATAAGGTTCTGTCTCCACAGATGCTCCATTGTACCACCTACGTTTACAAAACCTCACCAATTCTATGGTTCGCCTCATCTTTCAAAGACCCATATGTCGACAAGTTCACTCCCAGATATGTAAACATATTTAACTTTATATTCCCTCCCTCCAATCTGATATCCAATCTTTATTACTCTTATTATCTTTCTCTTTCCTACGTTAACTTTTAGATCTCTTTCTTTTAAAGAACAAATCGGCACCATACCGTGACTGAAACAATGCACAAATAACCCGCGCATGGGAGAAACGAGCTTACCGCGATGTTTCGGTCGGACTTGCATCGTTTACAAGTCACAATAAGACACAAGAGTGAGGGAGCCAGTATATACAGGAGAGGGGGACAGGGACGGGAGGACGAGAGGAAGAAGGATGGAAGTGGAGAAGTAGTGGTGTAGGTAATGATGGTAGTGGAAGTAGTAGTAGAAATAGTAGTGGTAGTAGTAAGTAGGGGAAGTAGTGGTAGACAGAAAGGGAAGTGAAGCGAGGTAAAAGTAGTAGAAGTAGTAGTAGTGCTAGAGGTAGTAGTAGTAGAAGTAGTAGTAGTACTGGAGTAGTAGTAGAAGTAGTAGTAGTGCTAGAGTTAGTAGTAGTAGTACTGGAGTAGTAGTGAAAGTGGAGTAAGTCTAAGGACGTCTCCCCCTCTACAATATATACTGGCTGCCTCACTTTCGAAAGTTAGTGTGACTTGTAAATGGTCTGAGTCCGACCTAAACATCATCACAAGGTTCTGTCTCTATGAGCGGGTATTTATGTATTCCTTCTGTTACATACCCTCCCAAATTCGTCCACACCTCAGTGTTCACATCATTTACAACCTAATCCACAAATATGCTAAACCACCATGGTCATAACACCATGGTCATAACACCATGGTCATAACATCATGGTCATAACATCATGGTCATAACACCATGGTCATAACACCATGGTCATAACACCATGGTCATAACACACATCATCCCAGTCCAAGACCTTTTACTGAAAAATAATGTCCCTCTCTCTCCTAAGTACTGTAACCTGAGCCTCCCTATACACATGTAACCTCTTTACTGATTTTAATAACCTACCATTTATTCCATGCATATGCAACATCTCCCTCTCTTAACCTCCCTTTTTACTTTCCATTACTTCAGCCTCCGTATATCACTTCCACATTGTAAAAATCTCTCATATGAATCACTCTCTTTGCCTCATCATTCCACTAATCGCTCTTCTTCCCTCCTGCACCCACCCTTCTTTACCTACAATCTTACACTGCAGTCGTACATCTACCCCATGCCTCCTCTACCACCTCTTTATTACCTATTCTCTCTCTCTCTCTCTCTCTCTCTCTTTAGCTCACCTTTCTTCCAGGAGCTCATTATGTCTTATCCTTGCTATATCCAATTTTGATTTAATTTAATCTAATTTATTATTATTATTGTTGTTGTTGTTGTTTTAGTAGTAGTAGTAATAGTATTAGTAGTAATAGTATTAGTAATAGTATTAGTAGTGATAATAGTAGTATCAGAAGTAGAATTAGTAGTAGTAGTATCAGTAGTAATAGTATCAGTATTAGTAATAGTAGTAACAGTATCAGTAGTACTAGAAGCGGTATTAGTAATACTAGTTGTAGTATCGTTAGTAGCAGTATTAATAGTAGTAGTAGTAGTAGCAGTATTAGTAATATTAGAAGTAGTAGTAGTAGTATTGATAATAGTAGTAGTAGAAGCAGTATTAGTAGTAGTAGCAGTAGTAGTATTAGTAATAATAGTAGTAGTACCAGTATTAGTAATAGTAGTAGTAGCAGTAGTAGTAATAGTAGAAGTAGTAGCAGTATTAGTAATAGTAGAAGTAGTAGCAGTAGTAGCAGTGTTAGTAATAATAGTAGTAGTTGAAGTAGCAGTAGAAGTAGATAGTAGTAGTTTACTGTAACTACAACAAGAAACTACGTGCCACCCAGACTCCCTCTAACATAATTCATTTATCACCAGTAATACCTATAACTTTGTTCATTACCACGTACAAATCCTCTACCATGGTTCATTACCATGTACAAATCCTCTACCAAGGTTCATTACCATGTACAAATCCTCTACCAAGGTTCATTACCAGGTACAAATCTTCTACCAAGGTTCATTACCACGTACAAATCCTCTACCAAGGTTCATTACCACGTACAAATCCTCTACCAAGGTTCATTACCACGTACAAATCTTCTACCAAGGTTCATTACCATGTACAAATCTTCTACCAAGGTTCATTACCACGTACAAATCCTCTACCAAGGTTCATTACCACGTACAAATCCTCTACCAAGGTTCATTACCATGTACAAATCTTCTACCAAGGTTCATTGCCACGTACAAATCCTCTACCAAGGTTCATTACCACGTACAAATCTTCTACTAAGGTTCATTACCATGTACAAATCCTCTACCAAGGTTCATTGCCACGTACAAATCCTCTACCAAGGTTCATTACCACGTACAAATCTTCTACTAAGGTTCATTACCATGTACAAATCCTCTACCAAGGTTCATTGCCACGTACAAATCTTCTACCAAGGTTCATTGTCACGTACAAATCCTCTACCAAGGTTCATTACCACGTACAAATCTTCTATCAAGGTTCATTACCACGTAAAAATCTTCTACCAAGGTTCATTACCACGAACAAATTTTCTAACAAGGTTCATTATCACGTACAAATCCTCTACCAAGGTTCATTGCCACGTACAAATCCTCTACCAAGGTTCATTGCCACGTACAAATCTTCTACCAAGATTCATTGCCACATACAAATCCTCTACCAAGGTTCATTACCACGTACAAATCTTCTATCAAGGTTCATTACCACGTACAAATCTTCTACCAAGGTTCATTACCACGTACAAATCTTCTACCAAGGTTCATTACCACGTATAAATCTTCTACCAAGGTTCATTACCACGTACAAATCCTCTACCAAGGTTCATTGCCACGTACAAATCCTCTACCAAGGTTCATTGCCACGTACAAATCCTCTACCAAGGTTCATTAACACGTACAAATCCTCTACCAAGATTCATTGCGACGTACAAATCCTCTACCAAGGTTCATTACCACGTACAAATCCTCTACCAAGGTTCATTACCACGTACAAATCCTCTACCAAGGTTCATTACCATGTACAAATCTTCTACCAAGGTTCATTGCCACGTACAAATTCTCTACCAAGGTTCATTACCATGTACAAATCTTCTACTAAGGTTCATTACCATGTACAAATCCTCTACCAAGGTTCATTGCCACGTACAAATCCTCTACCAAGGTTCATTAACACGTACAAATCCTCTACCAAGATTCATTGCGACGTACAAATCCTCTACCAAGGTTCATTACCACGTACAAATCCTCTACCAAGGTTCATTACCACGTACAAATCCTCTACCAAGGTTCATTGCCACGTACAAATCCTCTACCAAGGTTCATTGCCACGTACAAATCCTCTACCAAGGTTCATTGCCACGTACAAATCCTCTACCAAGGTTCATTGCCACGTACAAATCCTCTACCAAGGTTCATTACCACGTACAAATCCTCTACCAAGGTTCATTGCCACGTACAAATCCTCTACCAAGGTTCATTACCACGTACAAATCCTCTACCAAGGTTCATTGCCACGTACAAATCCTCTACCAAGGTTCATTACCACGTACAAATCCTCTACCAAGGTTCATTACCACGTACAAATCTTCTACCAAGGTTCATTGCGACGTACAAATCCTCTACCAAGGTTCATTACCACGTACAAATTTTCTACCAAGGTTCATTGCCACGTACAAATCCTCTAACAATTACGACCAACAAATCCTCTAACAAGGTATAATATAACAGCAAGTATCATAACTCTAACAGTGAGTTAGCACTTAAAAACCTGGCCTAGGACCGGGCAGGGGGTGGGCGATGACCCCTCGAATCGACAAGAGGTAGACAGCATGGTCTTCAAAATTATTATTATAATCATAATTACTATTATTATTATTATTATTATTATTATTATTATTATTGTTGTTGTTTTTGTTGTTGTTGTTGCTGGGAGAAGCGCTAAACTCGCCAGGGGTCACACACTGAATGCCTAGATAATAAACAGATTAATCACGTTTGATCCGAGGAAGACGTAAGTGCAGTTTCGAATTTCTTGGATCAAAAGTTATTACTTTTCTTCCTTGGGAGGTAATATATTGTCTTGTACAAAGAGCTCAGTGCAGTGACGACAGTGACACCAGTGACGACGACAGTGACACCAACACCAGTGACGACAGTGACACCAACACCAGTGACGACGACAGTGACACCAACACCAGTGACGACGACAGTGACACCAACACCAGTGACGACGACAGTGACACCAACACCAGTGACGACGACAGTGACACCAACACCAGTGACGACGACAGTGACACCAACACCAGTGACGATGACAGTGACACCAACACCAGTGACGACAGTGACACCAACACCAGTGACGACGACAGTGACACCAACACCAGTGACGACGACAGTGACACCAACACCAGTGACGACGACAGTGACACCAACACCAGTGACGACGACAGTGACATCAACACCAGTGACGACGACAGTGACACCAACACCAGTGACGACAGTGACACCAACACCAGTGACGACAGTGACACCAACAACAGTGACGAGAGTGACACCAACACTAGTGACGACAGTGACACCACCACCAGTGACGACAGTGACACCAACACCAGTGACACCAACACCAGTGACACCAACACCAGTGACGACAGTGACACCAACAACAGTGACGAGAGTGACACCAACACTAGTGACGACAGTGACACCACCACCAGTGACGACAGTGACACCAACACCAGTGACACCAACACCAGTGACACCAACACCAGTGACACCAACACCAGTGACACCACTAACACCAACACTAGTGACACCGCTATCACCAACATCAGTGACACCACTGTCACCAACACCAGTAACAGAACTAACACAATTGACACTAACACCAGTGATACCAGAGACACCAGTGACACCGCTATCACCAACACCAGTGACACCACTAACACCAGTGACACCATTGACATCACTAACACCAGTGACACCATTGACACCCCTAACACCAGTGACACTAACACCAGCGACGTCACTAACACCTGTAACCCAATAACACCAGGGACACCACTAACACCAGTCTTACCAGTAACACCACTAGCATTACTAACACCACTAACACCAGTGACGTCACAACCACAAGTAACACCACTAACACCAGTGACACCACTAACACCAGTGACACCACTAGCACCAGTGACACCACTAATACCAGTGACACCACTAATACCAGGTCAGATGCTGTGCTCATCCCTTAAGTGAATGTGACTGACCTGACCAGGTCAAGGCATTGGCTTAAGTCAGTGGGAGAATTGGACCTACCTCGCATGGGCCAGTAGGCCTGCTGCAGTGCTCCTTCTTTCTTATGTTCTTATGTTAACTCCAGGGACACCACTAACACCAGTGACGTCACTAACACAGGTGATACCACTAATACCATTGATACCACTCACACCAGTGACACCACTAACACCAGTGACGTCATTAACACCAGTAACATTACTAACACCGGGGACATCAACACCAGTGACACCACTAATACAAGTGACGCCACTAACACCAGCGACACTACAAACACCAGTGACACTAACACCAGCAACACTAACACCAGTGACACCATTAACACCAGCGACACCACTAACACCAGTGACAATACTAGCACCAGTGACACTAACACCAGTAACACCACTAACACCAATGAAACTAGCACCAGTGACACTAACACCACTAACACCAGTGACATTAACATCAGTGGCATCACTAACGCGTGACACCACTAATATGAGTGACATCACTAACACCAGTGACACCACTAACACCAGAAACACCAGTGACACTTCTAACACCAGTGGCATCACTAACACCAGTGACACCACTAACAGTAGCGACACAACTAACACCAGTGACACCACTAACACCAGTGACACCACTAACACCAGAAACACTAGTAACACTACTAACACCAGTGACACCACTAACACCATTGACACCACTAACACCAGTGACACTTCTAACACCAGTGGCATCACTAACACCAGTGACACCACTAACACCAGTGACACAACTAACACCAGTGACACCACTAACACCACTAATACCAGTTGGTGTTAGTGGTTCAGCAATGACCATGTTGCCTGCTGGATGACACGGGGTCACTAGATGACTCAGCAGTTACCACGTTGCTTACAGACAGTGATAATCTGGCATAGGTACTTGGCATGCTCAGTGAAACACAGTGGCCATATGCCAGGAGACTGTGTGTGCGTGTGTGTGTGTGTGAGTGTGTGTGAGTGTGAGTGTGTGTGTGTGTGAGTGTGTGTGAGTGTGTGAGTGTGCGTGTGTGTGTGTGTGTGTGTGTGTGAGTGTGCGTGTGTGTGTGT